>NDXB01012741.1:40133-53967 GCA_002631895.1 Agapornis roseicollis | reverse complement strand
CCCCACCTCCATGGACAACATTGTGGCTCAGAAAAGAATGAGGGAAAATGGTTGTATTTTGTTTGGGGTTTTTTTTTGTTGTTGTTGTTGTTTTATTTGCTTTTGGGGGATGTGTTTTGTTAGGTTTTTTTTCTTTCCTTTTAGAATCAATTGCAATGAAGAACTGATGATAATCATGGCTGTGTAACACAAAATAAAGGCCAAAGCAAAACTGTCCTCTTTTGCCGACACAGTATTTCAGTTAGGAAGCATTGGCTCAGTTTAGACCCAAGAAAATTAATACTCTTGATGAATCAGTGCAGCACACTTCCTATTTTGGAAGAAAGAGAGGGATGAAGGAGCAGTCCAGGCAGGTTGTCAAGGTATTCAAACAAGAGTTAGGAGACAGGGTTTTTTTTTTTGCTGCTACTGATTTTCAATGTGTCCTTGAGCCATCCATTTATCCTTTTCTCTTTCCCTTTTGCCTCTAGGCAACATTTTATCTGCTACCAATTCTTTACAGGTAGGGACTGGTTTCCAGCAATGTCCCTGACTGCTCCAAAAGAAACATGAAAAGACATTTTCAGAAAGTCCTTAGCACACTGAGAATTGGAAACCTGGGCTATGTAAGAAAGACTAGAGCTGAGCTTCTTTAGAATATACTCTTATACAAGGACAGCATTTTTCTGTGTGCTCCTTTACAGCACCTTAGTAAGACTGTGACTCAGTTGCTTCTGTATACATACAGTCAATACCATAATAATAATGAGATGGGTTATTTAGCAAACTCTGCTTATCTCACACAGTGTATTTCGACATTACCCAGACTGTTGTAAGCCATCCATAGCAAATTCACTCTTTTTTCTGATATTATTATTTGGTAGGTAATCTGGATCAGTATCTGGTTTACAGTCTCAAACTGAGTCACTTACTACAATTGTAATACTACACTAATAAGATAATTTAGGGATACAGGGACATTGATACAATGACATTAGAACTCTATTATGGTGTCAGATACCACATTCCCCCTGAAGTTTTTGTTCTTCATTGCAAAATGTATATTGATTTCACATATTGGAAGGCTGATCCAGACCTTCACTATGCTGCTGATTGAAAAGAAACCCAAAGCTTATTCTTACTCACAGTACATCTCTATGCATTTGGTTTTGGTACAGGTTTACCCTTTTGCTAAAATGGCATTTCTCTTTCTTCACGTATATATTCCCCTGATGTACATGCAGAGGACAATCATAATTATCCTCATAATTATCTTTCTGTCTTTTTTTTTTGCATAATGTTGTACTACCAGAGTAAAGGCTTCATAGCATATCTGGGTTCAGAAAATCCATATAAACATCTGCCCCACTGGCATAATCAAATTGAGATGGAGTTGTAGTTCAAGACAGATGCAGATGGAAGCAAATCAGTTGCATTAACTTTCCTCTTAACATGGCTGGAGATGTGGAGATTTACATCTTGTGCCTCCTGCTAAATCCAGTCATGGTAAACCCATTGGCCAGAAGGCAAGGACAGAACTCGTTATCATGGTCTCAATTCTTCTCTGAAATTTTTGGACACATTTTTGACCCTTCTTGGGTCTCTTTGCTATCTTCTTTTATGTACAGTTAGGAATAATTTAGAGCCTCAGAGCATACATTTATAAAAATCAGAAGTTACATCAAAACCTTTTCCTGTATGAGTTTTAATTTGCTGGCTTCATCTAAAGTCTGGGATGTTGGAAAAAATATTATCTTTAAATCAGTTTCTCCTCTCTTGCTGGAAGAGTTTTCGATTTATACTGTACAGAAGAAAAAGCACTAATTCTTGTATTTGATCAAGATCTACCGATATGGAAACAGAAGAGCTTACTGTATTCTTGACTGTTCATATTTTAACAAGTTACTCCTGTTTTAGACTGGTGTAAGGTCAGACACATTCCTGACATGATTTTGTATAAAGCATGTTAATTCCTCTGGATTGAAAGGTACTAAATACATATTTGCTATACTATTGTGTTGAGATGATGGAATTTTGCTGTTCCGTTTGCAAGTCAGCTTTAAAATTGTGGCTGGATAGGCTCCTTAGCTGAGCAGGCAGAAAGCTCTGAGCTCTCAGAGGGTCTTTTGTTTGATAAACAATGGTACAGGGAAGACCAGGAAATCTTGCTGCTGCTTTCTTTGCAGTCACAGCATTTCTCAGACTGCAGGCTTGTAAAATGCAAGTTATTATATATTAATTATTGCACATTGTCTTTTCTAGCTGAATAATTGATTTCTCATTCCAGGTGTTCTGCTGCCTGTAGTTTATAGTTACAGCACAATTCACAGGCTGCTCACTGTTGCTTTCCTATGCACATTGCACAATGGCTTGAATTCTATTCATTTCTTTCTGGTTTTGTGTGGTTTTGTTTCCACAAGCACTTCTGAATCAAAAGAATTTTTAAGGATTGCATAGTGCAATAATTGCATGAATCTGGGTTTGGCCTCCAATAACCTTATCATCCATTGGTTTCAGTCACTGCTGACATTCAAAAGGTCCCCCTTCTGTCACTAAATCCTGGTGCAGAAGAGGAAATGTTCCCCGTCACACACATGCATGCAAACATGTATTCTCCCTGGTTTTCAAAAGTCATTTAATTTTTCTTTACAATAAGCTTAATGTGCAAGTTCTTTCCAACCGAAGGAACTGAACATGTAAAATGTTGCAAGTATTTTCATGTGTCTTGGTAAGAAAAATCTGTGGTTTGTTGGTCAGTTGTTTTCTTTCTAATTATTTAATCTAGTAATGCTTCCTCTATGCTTTATGGAAACTAAAGCATCTGATACCTTGTATATCCTCTTCCTTTCTGTGAGCCAAACTCCATGACAAATGCGCATGATTTTCTGATGCTTTGTTTCATCTAAGCTGTCATCGTCTATTACATTATCATCTCTGTCTTATGGGTACTTTACTGAAACAAGAAATTCCTTCCATTAACATAAGGAGCTGAAGTCTAGTGACCCAATTGTCTCAAAAGTTGACTTGGAGCATTTCTTCATGGAAAACTTCTGATTTTCTGGCAAAATATTTCCTTTTTCAATTTTTATTTGTTCTGGTTCTTCTGGAAAAAATAAGATATTTTGCTCATAATCATATACTTTTACACATTCTAAAAATATTATTTACTTTAAATAAGATGGGGAAATGTTAATTTAAAATGCATTATTAAAAGTATAGCTTACTTGATTCAGTGGCAAATATGCATTGATACTTGAGGGGTTAAGGAACTGCTCGCTCAATCATATAGTTGCTATACTTTCTTATTAAGGAATAACAGAGAATGTGAACTTCATCCTATTGACTTTTCCCTACACCCATCCTCAGAAATACCTACATACAAGTGTCTCTGCAGAAATTGCTCAGTTCTTGTCTCTAAAAAGTAAGCAGTACTGCTTATAAACAACTCATCAGAAAAGTTTGAATTAAAACAGAAACACTCTGATGCCCTCCCACTTTCTTCAGGTGCTCTGAATGCTATGCATGATTTCATACCAGCCTGCTACAACAAGCTACTGAAGTGGATCCCTTTTTAAAACTAAGAAATCTCAGAAGAAGCTTGTGCTATGTGGCACTACTGCTGAAACAGAGCAAAGCAGGGTTAATAAAATAAAGGCACCAAACACAAAACGAGGCTGCAAAGCAAATACACTTGTCATGGTTTACTTGCAGTCTCTCTGAGGTGTTGAAGCTGAGTTAGGAGTGGCCACATTAGCCATTCCATCAAGGTCAAGAATCCAGAATGAGTTGCTATGGGAAACAAATTACTGAGGTGTCAGCTGGAGCTGAAGGTTCAGAAATGAAGGAACTTTACCCATTATATGCTTGAAAGATTTCCAGAACAACATAGGCTGGAAAAGAGCATACTGGTAATAATAAGACCAGGAAAGCAGATGTTTCATTGACCTTTGCTCTATGCATTTGGACTACCCATTTGCCAGCATGCCTGAATGGACCAGAAAGGAATTGCAAATAGGGTTTGCTCTCCTGAGGCAATAGTAAATAAATAAATAAATACTTAAAATTTCAGATATTCTGTGATTTTTATAGGAAAATATGCAAAAGAAACTGAAAGGCATATGAAAGCACCTGGGACTCATGCCCTGTTTTTAGAGATGAGGATAGACAGTTGTGATTTTATTATGGCACTGGTTTCAGTTGGAGGAATTGAAAGCCAGTGAAGGGACAAACTAACCTGTTAGTTAGGTAGAAACCTATCCAAAACCCAGTTTCATTCACCCTTTTCACTTATTAAATGGTCACTGTGAATGTTAACTTAGCTAGAATTATCTGTGGGAAGAGAATTAGGAGCACTAGACCTTCTATCCGACGCTGACATTCTTCTTTTCAAGGCAACCTGTTACTATTGACCCCATGAAGCTTACCTCCAGATTTGTGGAAGCTGGAATAGTTTCAGTTTCCACCAAGAAGTAACTTTGACAAATGACAGAATATATGCTTAATTACACACAGGCTTGTTCAGAAAAGTTTAGGGTAAATCCCTCTGTCCTAGCTTAATACTGCTGTTCTAGCTGCTCAGTCAGCTTGCAGAAAGTGTTGCTATCACTGAAAGAAGAATGAAACAGCTTGCCTTTATAACATCATTTGTCTAAATTTTCTCATCCATTACACTGTTTTCCATTGCAGAACTTTACACTGTTTATCCAGGAACAGAAAAGGAACTTGACTTTCTCAACTGAGGTAGAAGAGAAAAAATCTTGAGACATTTTATGTTGACTACTAGGTAAAAGAAATAAGTATAATTAATTTTCATTAGTGAAGAGATTTTGCTACACAGCAGATAAAATTCTAGCCTACCATTTCCTTGACTTCAGGCTGTTTGTCCCAGGGCAATCTTTTCTTCTCCCAGTTGTTCCTACTATGGCTTTTTGTTTTGGAGTTCCTGGTTAAATCATAGAATCACAGAATTGTTTGGATTGGAAGGGACCTTAGGAAATAAATAGTTCCAACCCCCTGCCATGGGCAGGGACACCTTTCACTAGGCTAGGTTGCTTTGAGCTCCATGCAACCTGACTTTGAACATTGCCAGGGATGGGGCAGCCACAACTTCCTTGGGTAACCTCACTGCCTTCACAGTCTGCAGCTGGGACTGAAAGAAAGGATAAGGCATGAACATCTATTGGTAAGCACCTTGCATCATTTCCACACTCTCTGTAATACTAAAAATCTTGAAAGGAGATATTATTGGGTAATTTTCATACAATCACAGAATCACCAGGTTGGAAGGGACCTCTAAGATCATCAAGTCCAACCCATGCCCTACACCTCCACTAAACCATGTCATCAAGTTCTGTATCCAGTCTCTTTTTAAACACATCCAGGGATGGTGACTCCACCACCTCTCTGGGCAGACTGTTCCAATATTTTATTATTCTTTCTGTGTAAAACTTCTTCCTAATATCCAACCTGGACCTTCCTTGGCGCAGTTTGAGACTGTGTCCTCTTGTTTTGTCCGTTGCTGCCTAGTGAAAGAGATCAACCCCCACCTGTCTACAACCTCCTTTCAAGAAGTTGTAGAGAGTGATAAGGTCACCTCTGAGTCTCCTTTTCTCCAGGCTAAACAACTCCAATTCTCTCAATCGCTATTCATAGGGCTTGTGCTCCAAGCCCCTCACCAGCCAAGCCCCTCATAAGGTAAAATAAGGTAAACACAAACAACCAAAGAGGAGGACTAAGAATAACAGTACTTTTTGAGCTAGTACAGTACTTCATGGGACTTGTCATGGTTTAAACCCAGCCACATAGCTCATTCACTCACTCAACCCCCCTTTCTTGCCCTCCCCTGCTTCCAGAGGTATGGAGAGGAGAATCAAAAGAATGCAACCCTCACAGATTGAGATAAGAACAGTTTAGTAACTAAGGTATAACACAAATCACTACTGTTACCACCAATAATAATAATGATAAAGGAAATAACAAGGGAAAAGAATACAGCATCTCAACAACCACCGACAGAAAAACTCACAACACCGCACCAGCCACCGACAGATAACTCACAACACCCCAACCCAACCGAGTGCTGACTGACCACCTCCTCCAACCACCCCAAGAGCACTAGCCCTTCCAGATCACTCCCAGTTACATCCTGGGCATGACGTGCTATGGTATGGAATACCTCTTTGGTTAGTTTGGGTCAAGTGTCCTGTTCCTGCTTCCTCCCGGCCTCCCCTCCTCCCTGGCAGAGCATGAGGCTCACAAAGTCCCTGATCAGAACAAAACATTCGAGCAGTAACTAAAAACATTCCTGTTACCAGTTTTGTTCCCAAGTTGAGTCAAAACAAAATGCTGCACCAGCTACTAAGAAGGAGAAAAACTGACTGCTATTGCTGAACCAAGGACAGACTTCACTAGGAATGCTTCAAGTATTCTCATACTTGTGTCTGTATCTGTATGTTATAGCCAGGACCTCAGTGTACAGATGACTCTCAATATAAACATATAATGTCAGGATCAGCAGAGATATTCTAAAAAGGACAAAGGGACAGGCATTATTCTGTAATAAGGCATTATAAGTCCAGAGAAGGGCCATGAGGATGATCAAGGGACTGGAGCATCTCCCATACAAAGAGAGGCTAAGAAAGTTGGGGCTGTTCAGCCTGGAGAAGAGAAGGCTGCATGGAAACCTCATAGCAGCCTTCCAGTATCTGAAGGAGGCCTGTAGGGTTGCTGGGGAGGGACTCTTCATTAGGAACTAATGAACATTAGTTCATTAGGGACAGGACAAGGGGTAATGGGTTCAAACTTAAACAGGAGAGGTTTAGATTGGATCTAAGGAAGAAATACTTCTGTGAGGGTGGTGAGGCACTGGAATGGGCTGCCCAGGGAGGTTGTGAGTGCTCCATCCCTGGCAGTGTTCAAGGGCAGGTTGGATGAAGCCTTGGGTAACATGGTTTAGTGTGAGCTGTCCCTGGGCATGGCAAGGGGGTTGGAACTGGATGATCTTAAGGTCCTTTCCAACCCCAACGATTCTATGATTCTAAATATGTCTCTCTTGCTTTTTCCTTGTGCTACTTGTTGGATTGTAATGATCTAGAGTGAGTAAAAGCTGGATGTTACATTTTATGACAATGAAAAACCTTTGAAGCTTTCAAAGTTCTTTTTTTCCTTTAGATTAGCTTTTAATGTACTTAAGTATCATGCAGGAATAACTGAAGGCAACGTCACTGACAGAACTGTGTCAGAAGATCTGTAAATCAAACCAGAATTTACACATCATCTGACAGCTCCATTGAAAACATCTGCTATGACCCCTAATTTCACCACTCTTTCAATAGTAGGGATTCTTTTGTGCAATTGCAGCTCAAAAGTGAGTTGCCTTCACATTCTCAAGCAGCCTGAGTTGAAGCTACACTAATGAGAACAAGAAGGTTTCTAAATGGAGTGACGCAGCCTCTGGCTGCTGTAGAAGTTGTTGCTGGCATGTTTTCTTTTAAGCCTTTGTGAGGTAGCATCATGGAACAAGTACAGATATTTCTGGGAAAGATCTGTAGAAGAACCTGAAAATAATTTCTATCTATTTCAACTGCTGCCCTAAAGAGCAAATGATTGTACATTAAGGATCTCTATGCAGCTAGAGATTGCTTTGCCAGTCACTGAAATAGAAACAGGGGAAGTGGGACAAATGTTCAGATAAGCACTGCAGCCAGAGCAAAAGTAGGAAAATACCTGAAATGGATGACTCAAAGAAATACCAGGAAAGGAGAAAGGCTAAATAGATCAAACTGTCATTATTGCTTACGTGTAGGTGGATTAGAAATCACTGGTCAACTAAGGGAAGATGCTTTTGACAGCTGTTATGCTAGGTGAAAATACCCTAAATGCAAGGAACCTAACTAGCTTTAATATGAAGTTATAAACTGGGCTGATGTCATTGCAAGAGAACTTGAAACTGTTACCAAAGTTACTTTTTCTACATGATTAAATCTGCTGTAAAAAAAGCTAGTGGTACTTCACAGCTTTTCTCCTATGAAAGCTAGGTAGGAGCTTGTTTTATGAAGACATATTCAGTATTGATTTAACATNGTCATTGCAAGAGAACTTGAAACTGTTACCAAAGTTACTTTTTCTACATGATTAAATCTGCTGTAAGAAAAGCAGTGGTACTTCACAGCTTTTCTCCTATGAAAGCTAGGTAAGAGCTTGTTTTATGAAGACATATTCAGTATTGATTTAACACTGGATTTACCAAAATACATGCTCATCCCATAGACTATACCTATGTTAGAGGGCACAAACTGAGGCAATGTGGGCTTTATACTGATAGCTTTCAGCTACAAGTAACTAGGGAAAGTCTGTTCTTGTCTGTGCTGCCTTAGGAAGAGACTATAGTAGTTGTTTGCAGTCTAGGAGGCTAGGATCCATAACCTGGGTGCCCTGCCTAGGTTTTTCTTATTATCTTTTCCACATTTTTCTTGGAAAAAAGGGAAAACATTTACTTAGCAGTTCTGAAGTTAGGCAGCAGGTGTCAAATGGGAAGAAACAGTGATGGACAGAAGAAAGGCCGAAGAATCAACACTCATGTAAATGTAGGGAGCCAGAGCAGATCCAGTCACACCATATAGCTGGACTGGGGCTAGAAGAAGAATGTACGTGCTCTGGATAGTTTATAGTTAGAATAAAGGCAGTAAATTGCCTGTCCAAAGTCAGATCAGCATCATCTTTCAGGAAAATGGTCTTAATCTCAGCAGTTTGGGGATTATTCAAGTTAACGATAAATCTTGATTGCTTTCATTGTTTATGTTGTCTTTGAACCTATTCTATAATAAGATGTATGCTACATTCTGCTTCCCTATTTACCCCTTAACAAAAGAACACTCTTTAGTCAGGACAGTACTCATCCCTACATGGGTCTTTCCCTAGTCTTGTTACTTTATATATAAAAAACACATATAAACGTGTTTTTTTCTGTGCTGCAGCAGCCTAGACAGGGTCCATTAAGATCATATCTAGCCTCTGTCACTGTTGAATACCAATATCCATGTACACAAAGCACAAGAAACATTATGAAAGATGAGGTAACTCAACCATAGAAGAACTTTTGCCTTAACTCCATTAGTCTGTGATTGCTTTTGCAGGATGTAAGAGAATGGTTATGCATATCAAAAGGTGGGTTTGGGTTTTCTTATCTGATTGGTTTTTGGGGTTGGCTTTTTTGAACCCATGGAAATGGAATATTTGATGATCGCTGCGAATATGAAAACTATGAAGTGTGTTTTACTCTGAGAAATACTATCTTAGACTTCTTGTTGCAAACATTCTTTAAGATGCATATTTTTAACAGGGAGAGCTTCTGTGTATAGCAAGCTTTACCTATACAAGATTTCATATTCTATTTCTCATTTTTGTTTGTTGATCATGAGAGATTAAATAAAAAATCACTTTATTGGCAGCCAGAATTTTCTTTCTGCCATCATATCTTATAATCTTCATGCTTCCTTAAGCTCTGTATACCTCTTCCATGTTACTAGCTTTTCTCTTTAACTATTGCTAGTTGGTTGATTCTTTCAAAATCTATTTAACAGCAACACATTTATATGAGTTAAGGGTATATTTTTTGAAGCTGTTTATGCTCCTGATTATGTAGATAGATACCTGCCAGGCTTTTCAGAGACATCTTGAACACAGGAGATTTGCAACTGATCTTAATAAACCTTCAGTACCCACCTAATTTGTAAATTTAATTGGGTGCCAAATGTCTTTGACAGGCTGGCCCAAAGCAATCAGTCATACACACAAGACCAGATCTGACATAACTTTTAGACTAGAATATTACAGCACTCACTATGTCAATGCTTATTTTTATGCAGCCCGGGCTATGATTTGCTTTCTGGGCTGCAAGTGTACGCTAGTGTCTTCTGTCCAAATTTTATCTACCAGCATCTGAAGTCCTTCTGTGATGCATTCATCACTGAGCTTGAATGAGGCTGATGATTGCCTCAACCCAAGTAGAGTACCTTGCCTTTGTGTCTTTTAACCTTCATGAAGTTCACATGGGCTCAGTCCTTAAGCCTATTAAAGTGCCTTTGGATAGTATCCCTTCTCTCAAGCAGATCACATGCACCACTCATCTTGGTGTTATCAGCAAAGTTACTGAGGATGCACTCAATCCTACTGTCTGCATTATTGATGAAGATATTAAGTAGTATTGGTCCAAATACAGACCTTTCAGTGGTAACATTACTCATTACTGGTTTCCACTTGGACATTGAGTCACATCTTCGGATGCAACCACCTAGCCAATTCCTTATCCATCTAACAGTCCATCCATCAAAACCACATCTCTCCAATTTAGCAGCACAAATATTTGCGGGGACCATACCAAAGGCTTTACACAAGTCCAGGCAGATGACATCTATAAAAACTCTTCCCTTGTCCACTGATGCAGTCACTCACTGTAGAATGCCACTAGATCAGTGATGCACAACTTGCTCTTGGTGAAGCCATGTTGACTGTCTCCAATCCTCCCTATCTTCCATATGTTTTGACATACCTTCCAATAGGATCTGTTCCATGAACTTCATTCTCCAGGATTGGCTCCCAGTACCTCCAGCTGAGTTTGTTTTCTTTGCATTTCCTCAGTAGACACAAAATAAATAAGACATTTTAATCTAGACATGAAAAAAAAATGCAATGAGCCCTTCAGAGTTCTTTTAGAGAGTGGAGTTACATCTGCTCTGTTGCTTTGTATCTTTGCTGAGACAACTATCCAGTACTGAATTTAATTAGTTTGTGGTTTTTATATAGCTTACCAGAAATATGTGCAGAAGTTAACATCATACATCACTGTAAAGCAGCCTTGTTTTCTTCCTCCAAATCCTTTAGATACAGGGAATTCAGTAAAATGACATCTTGCAAGGTGACAGAAGGATTTGCACCAGAGCAATGTTTACTTATTGGAAGTTTCTGCAGAGATTCAGAAAGCACCAGCAGCTTAATTTCATCCTAACCAGGACTATGAGAAACTGAAAGAAAAAGGGTTTTGGTTTTGGTTTGGTTTTGTCCCTATTCCCCCATCCCCTAAGGAATCCTTGGATCACTGTGGAAGTACTGTTTACATGGGTATACATATGGTGCCTGTTTTTTGTCTTTGTTTTGTGTGCATATCATATATTTGCTGGAAGATTAGACGAGAGCATTTTTTCTAATGCAACAAAACAACCTCAAGTTGTAAATGACATAGACTTATCACATGATTGGCACAGAAAACCATCATAACTATTCCCAAGCCTGCTACTAACAAAAATTATTGTGCTGAGCGCCTGTTCAGAACTGTGGCTAAATGAGGAACCTTCACTAGAGTGACTTGCAGCAAGTTGTACATTTTTTATTTGAGTTCAGATTGAATGCTGGGGGAAGAGGAATTAGAAGACAGGCATGCAAAAAGGAAAACTGATGAGGTCAAGTATCCACATTTTCGATTGTTGTTAGAGGGAGACATTTAAGATGTGGGATAATTTAAGGAGTTATATAAATTAGTTGTGAAATTGGTACTTTGCTGTTCTGGAAGATTCAAATAATGCTGCTGATTCAGTTTAAAATGACATTTAAGGTACTTCAATGCATTGTTGGCCAAACATTTTATTGTTTAGCAAGGCTAAAGATGATTTTGTTATACATAATGTACAGAAATATATTATACAAAGGAAAAGTCTATCATGAGTCCAATCTCAATATCTCAATATCGCCTCTAATCTCAATAAATGATAATGGATAAGAGATGTGAGGAATATAGGCATATATGCAATAAACCATGTTATTTCTCTCTTCCTGAATGTGGGAGACAGCTTCACAATGCATTAAGATTTTCCAAGGCCTGGAGAAACGTTTTTCTTTTACTCTGTGTTTTTGCAATGCTGTATTAATTTTTTAAAAAATAAATTCATAAAATATTTGGAGGGTATGTATGGAGGGAAAAACATTCAAAATTGGTATTTTTCCAACTGAAAGCAATAAAGGTTTTCTGGTGCTCGGTGTTAATGATGCAACTGGTTTCACTCAAAAGACCAGGAAGGGCTGATGTCATCAGTCTTAAATTCTTAGAGCAAAAAATAGAAAAATAAAAAAGAAAATGAGATCCTAAATAAAAGGGTATTCCTACTGTCTTAATAAAGCAAAGGAAGCACATCAGGAAGGTGTAAGTGGGAATATTAAATGTAACATTATTCAGCTGTTAAGTTAAGGCAAAAGACCCTGGAAATTCAGAATGACTAAAGAGGTAGGGAAAAGTTTGAGGAGGAAATTGTGGCAACTTTGGCTTTTCCAAATGTACCTCACCGTTATGAGAGTATTTATGGAAAGTTGTCTCCCCTACTAGGAAGGGTGAGCATAAAGCATTTCATTAAGGGCAAGTGGTTTCATCCCTCTGTTCTGTGGCTAACATTAGGAATGATGAATTCATTGAATTGCATAATAATGAGTTCATTGAATAATAATAAACTCATAATAATGAGTTCATTGAATTGCATAATGATGTCATTAGATTTAAACACTGTAAACTTTTAAATATAAGACTGTCATAGTGCCACCAATATTTTAGTTTTTTTTTTAGTTGAGTATAACAACTGGAAGAAGTGTTTCCATATCTATAGAGGCTGCAGAGTTTGGTCTTTGAATCAATGGCAGGAGCTGTTTGATTTGAAGTGTTTGATTTCTGTACTCTGCAAAATTAAACTGGAATTGATGAAGGCCAACAAAGTATTTAAATACCTTGAAATTTAAAGCTCTATTGGAAGCAGCCATTGAGGATGATTTGGATAGTATGATTATTTCATACAGGATCATCTGTCCTTTGATTGCAAAAAGGTTGATGAGATCTGTATAAAAATATGTGAGCTCTGAAAGAAAAAATGTTATTTGGTCACTCATGAAGTCTCCCATTTTCTGTGAGGGTTGAAATTAAGCTTTTATTCCTTTTATACCACCAGATAACTTTGGGTAAGTAAAACTTCAGGATGTTTAATTGGAAGGAAAAAGAAAAAAATACTTCAATCTGATTATCCATTTACAACTTAACTAATAAAGGGTTTTTTTTTAAAAAAAAAAAAAAAGAAAAACCAAAACCACAGGCAACACCATTTTCCCTCTTATTTATAAATATAGCAAAAAAAAATCCTTACAAAAGACTCAGAACAAAGATGATATGAGTAATTTTTTGCAAGCTTAATTAGTACTGTTATGTAGAGAATAAACCTGTTTTCTTTCAAAAGCTAGTATAAATAACCTTCTCCTGTAATCCCTGCCTTCTTGCAACATGTTAATCAGTTATTTTTTCTTTTTACCTAATAAAAAGACAATAGAACCAACTATGTAAACAGATTCATTATAGGGAAAAAGAAGAGTACGTAACTTCTTCCTTGCATTCCTGCTAGTCATTATTGAAATTATATCCCTAAACATTGCTTTTAATGCTCTGACTAAAGTCCTTGATTACAGTACCCTCTTCTATCAGGAAATTATTTCTTTTTTCACATCTCCATTTCCTTGCAGTCAAGCAGGATTCCTTATACCTACCTCTGTGAATTAAGTGTCCTGAAGGTCCCAGGTTAAGGTCTTATTATATGAACATCATTAGAGTTTCTGTAGTGTGATGAGCTGATTCAGATAGCTCCTATATTTTCCTTTTTGCATTCTGCCTTTTCTGAGATGTGCCTAAAAATACAAGTTTGCAAGAAAAGTTATGCAATTTGGTTGTCTGGAAAACAATGGTGGCCATAACTCCTGTGGAAAGTCAAGGGATTTTTTTCCAGCTATAAATTCCTGCAGAAATTTATATTTTTCTTTTTTTTTTTTTTTTTTT
>NDXB01012741.1:13111-40018 GCA_002631895.1 Agapornis roseicollis | reverse complement strand
AAATGATTTTTTTTTTTTATTTTTATTCTTGCAGAAATTTTTATTTTTTTTTTTTTTTTTTTTTTTTTTTGCTTAAAAACACAGCCGTTTTGAGTGTATGCAAATTCAATCTTAAAATCATGGGCTTCATTTCAGTGTATGAAGAAGAGGTAAAATGGGATATGGTATGATGACTTAAAAGCGATTCCAGTTTTAATTACTTCCATTTAATACCTCTTGAAGTTGAAATATATTTAAAAAGCAAAAAGAAGACACACGAATCAGAAAAGTGGTCACCTTATATTAAAGGAAAGTGCATGTACTCACCAGTTATGGTTTGTAAATTCAATGATCATGAAACAGTTAAATACTATGCCCTAGTAATAGAATCATAGAATCGTAGAATAGTTTGGGTTGGAAAGGACCTTAAGGTCATCCAGTTCCAACCCCCCTGCCATAAGCAGGGACACCTCACACTATACCATGTCACCCAAGGCTCTGTCCAACCTGCCCTTGAACACCGTCAGAGAGGGAGCATTCACAGCTTCCTTGGGCATCCCATTCCAGTGCCTCACCACCCTCACAGTAACTTCTTTATATCCAATCTAAACTTCCCCTGTTTAAGTTTTAGGCTTGGTTATTAAAGATTTTTTCTTAATCTTGAATGTGTTTCTCACTAATGGAGTAAAAAATTAGCCTGACCAGAAATGTAACACAATAAACATTATTGGAATGGGAGGACTGATTTTGGTTTTCATTAAAGGCTTCTTGTTTTATTGTATTATTGAAACAATGCAGTGGATTTGTGGAACAGTCATTACAGATTCAGTAAGTGTTGGGCTTCTTTGCACTGAATCATCAGAGTAAAGAGAAGATAAATGCACTTTCTTCCCTCCAAGCAACAGCTTTTAGGTAGCAGAGTAGGGAGGACCAGCAGTCTCACTGCTTTATATACACACAAGAATGGCTCTTAAGTATGAATATGATTCTAAGTATGGCTCTTCAGTTAAATTTACTTTGAAACCAGATTATAATGCATATTTCGCTTCTCTAGTTGATGTCTTGACATTATTTTTGACTTTCCTTCTTTCATTATCTTTTTTAATTATTATTGCTTGCATGGACACTGTGATCTTATTTCTGAATACAAAAAGCTGGGGAGAAGAGAGGAGAATACAGTGAAATGGTGCCAAAAATGGATGTTTTAGCAGTTTGGATGACCCTTGATGCTGACATGAAGAAAAGCCTTTCCTTTGGCTTTGTCTGTGCTATGCACCATTCAGAGCTGAATTGAAGTATAGAAATTACTGAAATGGATTAGATCACTATTTGGGTTCTTACAGTGCTTAGTAAGACTAACAAAGATACATCTGCAGATAACTGAAGCAGTCATTTTCTATCTGCTTTGATTTTCAACACAAGCTCAAACTCCTGTTTAGTGAGTATAATCAACAGAAAAATTGTTTTTCCATATGAGCCTTTGATGGTTTCTTTAAAGGCCGTCATATGGCCCTGAGGAGTTTGTACATCCTTACTGAGCTGAAAAATAACCAGCCCACAGGGGGAATAGTTCCACCACAGAAGTTACAGAAATGAAGGATTCCTTCTTGATTTCTATTTCTTTTTTCTCCCTTCTCCTTTCTCCAGCGTACATTGGCAGTTCCAAGCACTCCCTCTCCCAAAGTTTAATGCCAATTGTCTGCTCTCCTCTTCAGCTTGTGTGGTATGATTCCACCAATCGGGCATTGGATCAGCTTTGGTTTAGAGCTTTCTAGTTATTAAAAAAANCTTGATTTCTATTTCTTTTTTCTCCCTTCTCCTTTCTCCAGCGTACATTGGCAGTTCCAAGCACTCCCTCTCCCAAAGTTTAATGCCAATTGTCTGCTCTCCTCTTCAGCTTGTGTGGTATGATTCCACTAATCTGGCATTGGATCAGCTTTGGTTTAGAGCTTTCTAGTTATTAAATATATATATATATATCAATTTTCTTGTTACAGCATTTGCATATGCTCATAGAAGAAGAGCAGTCTTTTAAGGGAAATTTGCTTCCATGCCTTAAGTTTTTCCTTTAACATGCCTTTCCCTTCCTCTTCTTTCATCATTTCCAAATGCACATAAAACAGACGAAAAAATCCCTCCTCTACAACATACAGGAGAGGTTTTGTACATGTTTCATTAGGTCTTCAAACAAGCAATTCGTGTGTCTGCCCTCTGGATGGCCATGTTTGTAGCTGTCAGTATTTCAAGTTACCCATTTCTCAATGATACAAAAATATTAATTTATTTATATATTTAAGCAATTTATATCTCATCTCCTATGATGTTCCGTCCTTGTATGTGAACTTATTCCCTCTTCCATGGGAAAAATCCACCTCTGGGTTGCTAAGTCCTTTGATCTCACATTGATTGTTTGTCAACAAATGGAGCACTGAGGCAGCACTGCTATAGTAGGACAGATCTCCAGAGCTCCTATATACCTTTAAGTGCTACCATTAAATGTAACTCAACCTCCCTCTAACCCACAGCTCAACTCTGCCTCTCTGCCTGGGAGCAGCAGGAACAGGCTGCTCTGCAGGGAAGGTGATTTGGGAGCTTACCATGGCATGGCAGGTACTGTTATGGTAGCAGTAATTATTTATCCTTACCAAGTTAGATTTCTTATAGCCNGGCTGCTCTGCAGGGAAGGTGATTTGGGAGCTGATCATGGCATGGCAGGTACTGTTATGGTAGCAGTAATTATTTATCCTTACCAAGTTAGATTTCTTATAGCCATATGGAATTCTCATGCAAGAGAACAAAAGAAAAGCTGTATTTTTACATTGACTGCCAGACCCTCCCCAGCTCCTGTTCAGCTTTTTGGGTGACCTCTGTGAATGCAGGAGCAGATTCTGACCAGATAGCATAAGGTTTGTTTGAAACAGAGCACATCTAATATGCCCCTGTTTCCTTAAAAGCTTAGACAAAACCCAGTGTTTTTCCATTCACTTCTATCTATCTAAAGTACTTAAGAAGATGGATGCTACTGAAAGTTTCCAGCTGCAAGATTATACCAGACATTTTGGGTTAAAACTGATTTCCTGGGTGCATACTGCTGCAAAGCTTTAGGGGCATACTTGTCCAATTGTGCTTACTCTTTTTTTCTCCAATGGATCATTGTCCTCTACTAGATCGTATGACTCGTGATGTACTGCTGTTAATCCCTGATATAGCTTCTATTATAAACTCAGGATTTTATTTTGTTAGTTTTATTTAAATACTTTAAAGATTATTTATCTGCTGCAGAATTGAAAGTGCTTTGTTCAAATTTGAGGTCAACAAGAGAATTTTAAAATAATGAGGATTAGAGAAAGCAAATGTTACTGAGCTTTGAAGGAAGCTCGCCATGTCTTTGTTTTTTTTACTTGCAGCCTTCATATAAACCATTTTATTTAAGCCTCCTATAGAAAAAATGTCTTCTCTTAAGACTTATTTTAAGTTATATTAAGAGTAAGCAGAAACCTTTATTGAAATCTACTACACTTTTTTATTGAGATAAAGAGGGGTATTTCATTAAATGGGATTATCTGCAACATTTATAACAAGTGACACGTTATTGGTTTGGGATGGCGAGTTGGCTGCATCGTTTCCTGCCCCAGCTAGGTAGGTGGAGATGTCACAGGCTGTGAAGCAAAGTGACAATTACTACCCTGAGCATATGTTCATTCTGTCCCTATGCTTGTCCTACTCCCTCACTATAAGACAAACACTGAGATGGTGGACCATGCCCGGAGAAGGGTGAAGTCTAATAAGGAGCAGCTGAGGGAATTGGTGATCTTTATTCTGGAGAAGAGAAGGCTCAGGGGGGACCGTATCGCTCTCTATAACTACCTGAAAGGAGGATGGAGAGAGGTGGGGTTGGTCTCTTCTCCCAGGTAACAAGTGATAGGATGAGAGGAAATGGCCTCAAGCTGCACCAGAGGAGGTTTAGGTTGGATATTAGGAAACATTTTTTTCACTGAAAGGATTGTCAGGCACTGGAACAGGCTGCCCAGGGAAGTGGTGGAATCACCATCCCTGGAGGTATTTGAAAGATGTGTAGATGTAGCATTTAGGACATGGCTTGGTGGTGGACATTACGGTGCTGGGTTAATGATTGGATTCAATGATCTTACATCTCTTTTCCAATCTAACCAATTCTATGATGCAATGCATACCAAAGGCTGCAGAGTAAGACTGAAATGTTGGTAAGCACTCTGATTGTCACATTTTATTATTTGAACAATTTTTCTTCTTCCCCATGGATTCATATAACTCAAAGCAGCCATTTTTACTTCTTTAACCGCAAAATGCAGTATCTCCTTTACTGCTATGCAGAACAAGATTCAAAGACTGTAACATCAGAAAATGAATAATACCAAAATACTGATTATTACACTTCCAGTAACTTGAGGAAAGATTGATTTACAGTGACTGGAGTTAAATGATTTTGGCTTCATTCTTACTTCATGGATCACCACAAAGAATTACACCAAAATATCATGTTTTCTTCCATTACTTGTGAGATTTTCCCCTCCTTTCATCTCCTCCAACATATATATCTATCATCTGTTTGGGGACGTGTCATTAAATCACAGGCAATTATTTTTTTTTCCATCACGACAAATGAAATATCTTTCCCTTCAGAAATGCTTACACAGAACAATATTAAATGTGTTGCTGTTGAAACTATTTATATCTTTCAGTGTAGTGCATCTTTTTCAATCCCTGGTGACTTGTATGCCAAATGATTCTTTAGAAAACACAAGAATTTTGCAATTTAGAGCAAAGTATTATTAGTTTGTTGTGTGTCTATGTTACTTTTAATATGCTGCATCCTTTCAGTCACTGCCATTCAAACCAGTCTTGGTACATATAGGAATTCCTTTTGTATGTCTTTGGCAATATTTTCTGCATACTTAATAGTGTCAGTCAGCCATAAGTGTGCTACAAGTGCTTGTGTCATGCCTGAAGTGCAAGTGAAAGCTGCTGTAGAGTTAGGGTTTTGTTAGATGACTTTGAAGTTCATACTTTACAGGAATTTGGTAAAAATCTCCCAGTTCATGACAAAAATTCCCAAATTAATCTGTTCACAGAACATTTCATTTCTCAGAAACGTCTGGCCATGAGGGACAAATAATTATGGGATTGTTTTAGTGCTTAGTGAGTATTAAAATTTATCATCAGGTTTCCTTTCCATTATTTCTCTGTAGTCTGAGTGTGCTACAAAAGCAGCATATTCCATGGGACTTTGGAGCTAATTTTTGATCCTCAGTGTCCAGGTTTCAGCTGGAATGGAGTTTACGTTTTCTTCCTAGTAGCTGGTGCAGTGCTGTGGTTTGGCTATAGTCTGAGAACAATGCTGATAACACACCGATGTTTTTAGTTGTTCCTACATAATGCTCACCCCAATCAAGGACTTTCCATTCTCATCCTCTGTCAGTGAGGAAGAACAGGAAGCCAGGAGGGAGCAGAGACAGGACACCTGATCCAAACTAGCCAGAGGGGTATTCCATACCACATGCCCAGTACAGAAACTGGAGGGAGTTGGCTGGGAAGAGCCAGGCATCAGTCAGCAGCTGAAAAGTCACTTGGGTCATTCTTTGTTTTATTCCTATCTTTCTTTATTTTTTTATACTTATTATTATTGTTGTTGGTTTTTTGTTCTTATTGTAGTATTTCACTTTATTTCAATTATTAATCTATTCTTATCTCAAACCACAGGTTTACCTTTTTTTTTATGATTCTCTTCCCCATCCCACCAAGGAACAGTGAGCAAACAAGTGGCTGCAGGTACTTGGTAGCTGGATTGAAACCATGATACTCAGCTGGCATCAGAAAAAAAACATAAAAAATAGAACAGATTTTAAAATCCTTTCTTTCCAGTTCTAAGTAAATGGAAAGTGAAGAACTAGAATGGCTTATATCTTAAACCTTAAGTTTTAAACATCATACTGCCTGTTGATAAAGTCTTCCTATTTTCTCACACTTGAAAAAAATTGAAGCTACTTTGGTTTGTTGAGTGTTAAGGTGATTTTTTTGTGTGTGAAACTGTAACTCCCATAGCTCAGTGAGGAGGCAAACAGAACTGTCTTTATGACCCAACACAACATCCAGGATAAAGTTGTTGTCAGTGACGTTTTACACTTGCTCATAAGTTTTCATGATCTTTCACAGTATGTTCTCAAAGTTTCTGAAACCAGGACCTAAAACTGCTCCTAACATCTCCAGTCAATTCACTCTGATCTTGTAATCAAACAAGATTGCAGAGAATCTGCCAGGCAATTTTTCTCTAAAGTGTTTGAAGCTTACAGGCATATTTCTAGTGTCAAAAATCATTACAAAATTGAAAACCTCTTAGTCAGGTACAATCAAGTGTGAATCTTGGTCTCTGGGTATATAATTTTTTTAGATTTAGGGCACGTTAGTGTTAAAAACTTGACAGCTTGTCTGAAACTATTAATTTTTTAAGCTAAAGGATCTCTCCTGTCATAACTTTTTTGTGTTATCATATAGCTGCTTGAATCCGACCTGGCAGCAAGCCATCCATTTCTGCTTTAAATTATATGATTAGTAACAATTATTAATATTGATATGTATTAATAACTATTAATAATAATCAACTATGCATACACCATTGTCAAAGACATACCAAAGGAGTTCCTGTACATACCAAGATAAGTTTAAATGGCAGTGATAGTAAGAGTGCAGCACATTAGAAGTAACAAAGGCACCCAATAAACCAATAATGCTTTGTCATAATTTGCAGAATTCTGGTGTTTTGTAAAGGTTCATTCATTATTAAATATTAGTCTTATTATTTAATAATATTATTAAACAAGCACTAAAAATTTTACCAACTTCTGTCTGGTTTACATTTCATTTTAGTAGTAATCTGTTTAAAAATTGTTCTAGACTTCAGTTCTTTCCTGTTGAAAAATTCCTGCTGATACTTTTTATGTGCACAATCAATGTGCACTTGCTTGTTCCAAAATTTTAACAGATAATCAACACTTTTCTAATATGAAATCATGCCATCTTGCTAAGAGCTTTTTCCATTGCTCCCTAGTTAAACGTCTGTGATAATAAATAAATCTAAGAGCTATTGTCAGGTGGCCATTTTCAACCTCTCTATTTTCTCAAAGAAATGGGAGTGACACTTTGAGGCAGTATCAACTAACTGAACAGCTGTTTGGATCTTAAAGATAATTGATGGCAATTAATATATATAAAATCAATTTTCATTTATTAAGGTATGTGAGGGTTTGTTTCATTTTAGTATTTTTTCTGTAGAGATATTTAAATAATATGATCTGAAATCAGCATATTTCATTGTTCATATTTACTTCAGATCCATGTCTGGTAAATTCATAGATACTCAGGCTTTAAATTGTGAGATATTAATTTATGCAGTATTGTGCAGGTTTGTCATGACACTGCTGCTTCCTTTAGCCTGGGATTTTGTCGTCTTTGAATTTTGATATGATGCATCTTTTGCATGAAAAATTTATTAAGAAATGAGCTTAAGCCCATCACATCACTTCTGATGAAAACCTTGCTCAGCTAAAACCAATCTTAATCTCAACATACACTGAATAATTTCTTAGTTTGAAGAGGTTTTTATTTCCAAATATTGAACAGTGACTTGTTTAAGAAAGACTAAATACCTAAACCAAAGTTAAATTAACTAAACCCGAACACTGTTTTCATCAGCATTCTGAGAAAGCTGTTTCTCATTCTCTCTTACTCATGTCAACTTATTTGTAATGCAGATTTACCAGACGAGGATGTTGATAGCCTAACTTTGGAGATCACTGGGCATTGTGTAGACCAACACACTGCTAAAAATGGGCAATGATGTCACTGACTTAATAGAACTAAAGTGGAGGAGAAGAAGCACATTAATGCTGTCCATTCCTGTACCACTGCCCCAATCTATAGCTGTTTTCTGTAAATGTATTTGTACCCATTACTGTAAAGTCCATTCCGTTCCTTTATCCCTGTATAAGTACATTCCTTATTGCAGTGCCTGCGACCCCTTTCTGACTGTTCCTGTTCTTCAGTCTTCCTTTCATATGTATGCTGAGAGTCTTTTGGGCTCTTCTTGCCTCCTTCAAAATCTGGTTTAAAAAGAGAGAGCAGCTTGACTTGCGGAAGTGCTCACATTCATGTTTTTGACTCGACAGACTTTCAGTCATATTAGTTCACTGAGAACTGTGAATTTCCAGCACTTCTAACACAAAAAACTCTTGTTAGAGTGCCCAATATGCAAAGCTGGGATCTCAGTTGTGAGCATCATGGTCAGTATTTTATTTCATGGCTGACTTGACTTTACTAAAAGTTGAGAGCTTTGGTGGCAAATGCAAGCTAAGAACTTCTCTCTCTGTGTTGTCTCCTCTATCACTCTGTCGCTCTGACAGCTGTAACTATTGGTTCAGGATGATTTCAGTGGCCTTGAGATCAGCAATATTTATCTCTGAGAGCACTGAGATGTGAATTATTATTGATGATGGGGCAGACTGTGTGCATTTGGGGAGAGAGGTTGCTTCAGAGTTACACCACCGTTACAGTTGTCAGACAATATGATTTCTGCTGCATCCTAAGTTCTCTAATTGTTTATCATATTAACCTTGGGTGATCTTGCAATCTCCTGTCTGCAACATTAATCATCTGACATCATCCCATGCTCTGAAAGGACATTGTCAAATCCAAAGACCAGAATACATTTCCAGTGAGAAGGGCAGTGGGGCTTTGTGACCTGAGAAAGGGAATTGAAAAACCTTTACTTTTAATCTTGGCTATGTAACCTCAGATGAGTCACTTCCATCTTTGTATCTTCCTGTCCTTTGTCTATCTCGTAATTGTCTGAGCTACACTTCAAGCTGCTGGGCACAGAAGCTGTGGCTGCTCCTATACCTAATACTGGTGAAACAAGGAGCTCACTCAGGTTTAGTGTACTCCAGATCCAAGTTATCAGCAAAAGGTGTCCTTCTATTCTGCAGATAGGCTGAGCCTGGACCAGTGCTCAAATCACAGTTTAGACACAGATTACATCCTAGTCATGTCAGTGTATTTTAAAATTATTATTAATAAAAAGCTATTCCTAAATGATCTCCAGGGGGAAGCATTTGCAAATAAAGGGTTGCTCAAGGGTTTAGGGTTTCTTTATTTGTTTGGGTTTGGGATTGTTCTTATTGTTTGGGGGTGTTGTGGGTTAGTTTGTTTAGTTGGTTGGTTTGGTTTGACTTGGGTTTGGATTTTTTAACCTAAGATGAAAACAGTTGTATTTGCAATGTGAGCTCATATATGATGGGAAGAAAAGTTGAAATTCAGTGAAGTCTGGCTAATGATATATTTTTTGCCAGGCAACTAGACAGCAGCATAATAAGTATATAACAAGTAACATTGCACAGGAAGGACAAAAGCATTATACTTATGAAATGTGAATTATTTATTTAATATTTAAAAGAATATTTCAATTATCATCACTTGGTTAATGAACTTGTTTTATTGTTGAGCTTTATCAAAAGTGAAGCAGATGTAACCTACAGAGAGATCAATTGTTTGTTTTCAGCTGCAAATACAACATCTTTCATAAATGCTTTAAGTTTACTGGATCCCTGGGATAAGCTGATGGATGTTTACTTTGTGTATCAGTAACACAATCCTTTGTAGACAATGATGGATAAGATTAAATCTTAAATCCAATTAATGCCTGGGGCTTTATTGGAGCCAGGCACAAAATAATCTTCCATTTTCTCATTATGGAACATAGCAGTGTGGCTCAAAATACTTGACATAGACACTAACTGCTATCCTGCACTCTGTCAGGTCAACACGAGTATTTCTCATCCCAAAACCAAGCCTGACCCTTCAGGTCCATCAGGAATGCTCAACCTTGTGACAGAAATCACTGCCACGAGCCATGTTTGGGAGCTTTCTGGAAAGGATCAGTCCAGGTAAATTGCACAAATGCACATGGCTCAGGCTTTGTTTAGGGGTTTGAATCTGACCTAAGCTGTGGGGTATTTGGGACCATCTCTCTGCAAGATGTTTGAACCATCTCAGAGCTAGGACCTCAACTATGCTTGAGCTCCTCTACAGCCAGCTGCATAGAAAAAAAATAAATGCTTCTTAGGACATGTGATTAAAACCAAAATATCCTAAGAAAATCCCACAATCATGGCACAGATCAAAGAGCAAGTGGAAAAACCTCCTTGTGTTGACTTAGAAATTAGGAATTGATCTGACAGTTGTTTTAATTTGGGGTGCCTTGCCTATGTGACAGATGCTAATTTATTTTCTAGGCCTGAGATCAGCAGTATGCATAGCAAGGAGGCTTACAGTTCAGATTTTGTGCAGCGCTAAGCTACTCTGTGCATGGAGTAGAACAGGACTCATGCTGTCAGCACCTACTAAGCAGGCTGCCTTTCAAACTGAGCTGTTTGCTAGGAAGGACCTTCAGTCCTTCAAAAGCACAGACACATTCCCCTTATCCAGAGGGGAAAAAAGAAGGAAAAAAGAAGTTGAGAAGGAAGGTAGCCAAAGGAATTGTAGATCTTGATGGGATTTTTTTCTGTTTTTCAATGAATAAATCCTTAATTACTGCTACTAGTCTGTAGTGTTATTCAGGAAGAGTGAATCTGGCAAGACATTCGTAAGATAACAGTGAGAAAATACCTGTTAGAAAACTATTCAGCTATGTTGAAGGGGTGAACGGAACAGCTTCATTCATTATCATGCATTTGACAAAGAGAAGTTAATTAGTTTTAAGAACTTCTGGTATTTCAGTAAAACTTTGGTCTCATTTTAAGTTGGATTCTTGCCTTCTGGGGATCCTGTCAGGATTTTCAATTAACAGATTTCCTTGCACAAATTCTTCAAAGAAATGGTGTTAAAAATAAAGGAGGGCAAGAACTGCATTTTTCATTTCATGGGAAATACACAATTCCCTTCTTCTTACAAAAAGCAGCAATAAATAAATAAATAAATAAACAGTAAAGCTTTATGTATGAATTAAGTTTAATAATTCTGAATCAAGTCAGACCAATAAATTCACAGTAATATTTTAATGCAGTAGAACTGAAATGAAAAATTACTGCAATTCCCCTGTTCTATCCCATTTAAAGTCATCTATCTCACTTGTTCCTTCATCAAGCAAGATTTTCCTTGTAACTCTTAAAGTACTACAAGATTTATCAGTGTTTCTGGAGAAATCCTGCATCCATTATTGATTTTTAACTACTTAAAGGTGCATGCTACCTTCAGGCTTTGCTCTAGTATTAAACAGATCTTTCTGAATGCATGAAGGCTTTATAGTAGTATGTGTAAGAACTACCTATAAAAAAGTATGTGTAAGTCCACACAAAAGGAAAGATAGTTTGTCTGTCTTTGCAGGAAAAATTTGATACTCTTTTTTTTATATTAAGTAATAAATGCTTATGTTCCATTTTAGCATTATACGTTTATTCACAGTAAACATGAAGATTGGTCTGAAGATTGGTCTATTGTATTGAATGACAATACAGAAACGCATCAAAGAAATGGATCTTTTGTCACCCAAGTAGTACTAGTGACAAGCAGTGTGTAAGGAAATGCTGAATGATCCCTGGATTTGATACATAGGACTTTGTGTAGAAAAAAAAGTAGGTCTTCAGGTTGCATTTTTTCATGTTTACAGTTAGCTAACAGGACTCAAATTCTGCAGCTTTGCTGGCCTATTTCTACATCAGTTTAACTGACCTGCAACCTTGGATCAAGTCTTGAGAACAACCTGATATTCTTCAATTTGGTTTTCATTGAGTTCTGATTGTTCCCCCATAAAAATCCTGATTTGTTCAATGGAAACATTCTTTGTTATTGTTTCCTCCTCCTCTATGACCTTGAGCTTTCCTCAGCTCTAAGAACTGACAAACTCATCTTTTTCTTCCATCTTTGATTCTCTCTTCTCTGGACAGTTTTCTCATCCTTCTGTCTTCTTGTTTTCATGGCTTAAATTCACTACAAACTTCCTCCCTTTCAACTGAGTGCTTTTAGCAATGACCAAACCGAGTAAAACTCCCATCTTTCTGTACTCTAAAATTAGTGTGCTGGCATTTACAGAGTTTTTACTTCCTTGGTGTTTCCAAACAGTCAGAAATGCTCCTCTCATAATCCTGGCCAGTTCTTCTACATTTCCTCATTCATACACACTCTAAATTGCAAGTACACCGCTCTTACAGCACTCCTACATGCTCATTTCTTCCCTGATTACGCTTTTGACTGCAAGGTTCTAAAATGTGCATTTGTCAGGATTTTTACCTAAGATGTTATGTAATTTCAGGTTATGCAAAGTAAAGAGAGCAAAGGAAGGTTTACAGCTTGCATGTAAGATCTGAGCCTCCTGGCTTTCAATAAGGTAACTAATTACCAGGTATCTGGAAGAGCCTTTGAGTGCTTTTGGGCACTTCTCATCTGTCTCTTTCAACCTCCTTCTATAGGTGAAGTGTTCTTGGTTCTTGGTTCTGATGCAGCCAAGCACTGAAGCAGGCAAGCTTTAAGAAAATATGTATCCTTTCTTCAGATGAAGGCACAATCAGCTTTTAGCATGAATTCAAGATTTCAGAAGAATTAAACCTTTGCAGGGGGGCTGGAACTTAAGGATCTTAAGGTCCTTTCCAACCCTAACTATTATATGCTTTAAAATACTTTATGAACAGCACATGCTAATATCATCTCAATTGGTGGAAGTAATAGGGCTTATGTATTTCATGTGTTCTAAACTATTGGAGTTCTAGTGGGATTTTTGTCAGGTCTTTTAATAATTAATATCAAATTCTTAATCGAATGGTATGGTAAACAGCTGCAGATGAAGCCAATTTGTTTATATTTTATATTCTCTCTTATCATTTTAAAGAAAAATGCTGCCGTTGACAGCAACAGCGATAAAAGAAGATAAGAATCATATTGTATAATGCAGAATGTTTTTACTTTGATCTGTAGGTTTGTGCTGTGTGTGGTGAAAGACAGCAATGAGGAGAGTCAGGCTAACAATGCAATTTTCATAGGAGTATTAGCAAAAGAAGAAATTAATTCCAATATCAGATCAAGTAAAATAATTCAAAAACTGATTGAGGGAATCTTATGTGAAATGTCAAATCTGGGGTTTCAATAACAGAAATTCTTTATTTAAATCAGATAAAAAGTCTCCAATGAGCCTTGTCTCACAGACCTTCAAACAGACCTTTAGTGGAAATTGCTTCATATGGAACATTTTCATTTTCTAGAACAAATCCCATGTATGTATTCTTAGAGCAGTTTAACTTCATTTATCTCATCTTTACAGTGGCCTGGCTCCCTAATAACACAGTTTTACCATGAAGCATTCAGAGGGTGAAACATTCATGATACAGTATCTCCCTTCACCCAGAGCAGACACTTTAAAGCATTATATGAGACAAATTCATGCTGAAAAAATTAGGAAGTATAAGGCACCCACTATAGTAAACATGATATACCTGGAATTCAATTTCAAACCAAATAATAGATTATAATTTAAAAAGTTTACCTCAATTTTCTAAAAAGTATCTTATTCTATTTTTATTATAAAATTATATTATTATTATAAAATTATTATTATTATAAAAATCAGAGATATTATCTCTATTTTCTAAAAAATATTTCCAATTAGATGCATTTTTTAAAAAAACTTTTATATTCTATACTAGATCTCGTTATTGAACAGACAAACAAATAAAGGTTTGCATCAATTATGAATGAATTTTAGTTGATCCCATCAAGAATATGGTTTAGAAGGGAGAATAATTTCTATGTTTCTATTCCTATTAGGTGATTGGTAAAAAATAGAGGTTTGGTTTGAAACAGAAAATATTTTTTATAACTAGCTACTGCTATAAGTGAACTTAAGTAATTATCTAATCTAATTACATTTATAATACAATGGTAGTGTGTATTTCTGTTGATAACATAATCTGTATATCTACCTAACTAGAGGACAGGTTTAGAATTGTGAGTCAATATATCTGGCTTTGAGTTTATTTGGTTTCTTGATTTTTTTACCCATCTTTAACAATGAGAAATATTTATTTTCTGTATTTTATTAATATTTTAGAGCTTACAATTCTAAAGTTAGAAACTTATATTCATATACAAAAACTTAAGGTTTAGTCTTCCAAGTCTGAAACTTTCGGCATGATGATTTCCCCATCACAAATGAAGATGGCGAGAGTGCTGAAAACTGAGCAGCTTGTTTCTCCCACAAAGGTTTACCACCTGAAATATAAGAAGAGAAAGTCAGATTTTATAATCTGGCTATTTCACACACATTCATCAAACAGTAACCAATGTGCCGATGCCTGTCCACACCAAAGGTATGAGCATATTGGAACTGTAGTAAGAGACAGGTAAGACTCAAGCTTTTTCCTGGCTTTTCTTCAGACTTTGTCCTAAGTGTGGTCTGATATAATGATAATTTCAGCAATACAAGCAAACACCAGGATGTCTCACTGCTACTGGATTTTATTACCACAGAAATACCTTAATAGAATTAAAAGAAATATGGTCTGATTGTATCTTTACAGAGAAACAGAACACTTTGGATATCAAGAAAAACAGAATAAAATTTAAACTAACCCACTGTATAAATAGGTAGGAGATGGGACACACAAAAATGGTTTTTTTTAGGGAGGGGTATAAAGTATTACATGGTTCAATTTTGGCTTGTTTTCCCATGAGAATTCTCTCTGTCACTGTAGATGATCTTTGCATCCACCAGTATGGGGAAAATCAAGGTGGTTGAATATGAACAAGTCCAGATCCAGAAGAGTTATTACCATAATTGTGTGGCGTTAGGCTCACTCTATTGCCATAGAAGAAGGCTGGCATTTGAGCTGGTAGTGACATGCTACAGTGAGTTATGCTCTGTGACCACAGTTGGTATTTATTCCAACAGGCAACTCGGTGTCCCTTCTTACGCATTTTGCAGTCTTGGTCCTTTATCTTCTGATAATTGCGAACTGTGTGAAATCAGACCAATCTCTGCTTTCTCAGTGCGTGTGATGGAGAGATAGAAAGTGAAACTGGATTAGTCCTAAAATGTCATCTTTATATTCGGGATTCTCGCATATCTCTACTAATAATATTTCAGAGGGTTCTTATGGTGTGATTTTAACCCAGTGAAGCTGCATTTTCCCAGAAGTTGGCAGTTGCCAAGCCAATGAGCTCTTCTGTTGACTGACAGTTCATTTAACATAGATGCAGGTCTCCTTTCCAGCTTATCTCAGTGTCTGGGAATGCTTCTGGGTACACGTAGTTTATTGATGTAGAGGTAGCTACAGTGTGAAGAGATTTCTCTTTGGTTTTCACATATATTCAATAATTTCAGTGAAATATCTGTGTTTCTGTGGAAAATAGCAATAACTATTAAAAAAAAATAAAAAAGAAAAAAAAGGAGCAAAAAAGAAAAAAAGAAAAAGCCAATGCTTCAGTTATAGTATCACAGAATCATAGAAAAGTTTGGGTTGTAAAAGACCTTAAAATCATCTAGTTCCAGCCTCCCAATTAAAGATTCTTCAACACTGGTCAAATCATTAAATAGTTAACTAGACCCATTTGGAATATTAAAAAAGAGCCACCAGTAAAATAGGAAAACTTACATTCTTGTGTCTTGCAGACGTGTGATTAGGATAAGATTATGAAGCTTTCAGACACTGCAGGGACTGCAGGCAGTTAAATATGTTCAGTAAACTGGAAAAAAAGTGATATTTCTACTGGTTTTGTAAAGAGGTAATTCTTCTGTGATACTCAAACTTCTTCAGGGTATGGTTTTTCTTACTCTAATACTTCCATTACATGCAGTAATGAGACCTTTTTGTTGTGGTGGTGGAGGAAAGACTACTTTAATATGACCTGGCTACAGTATGGTGGCCTGGAAGTGTCAAAATGATTTTGGATTATGGCAATCACTGTTAATGAAGGATTTTCCAGATTTTCAACAATTTGGTTTGCAGTATTACCAATATAGTCAACATAGTGAGTATTGGTCCAGAACAGTAAGTGTTTTCACTGATTTCCAGGAAATCTGAAACCTTCTCTCCAGCTCCCATCAAAAGGCTTCCATTTGGTAGCATTTCACTTATTCTGGTCTGCTTTCTGTTCCTGCTGCTCAAGCTTCCTGGCACCCCTCGGGGTTGATTTAAGTCACTAGCGTCATGATGATAAATAAAGATCTCAATGTATGGAAACAGAATGAGGATGTTCAGGGGACTGGAGCACTTCCTGTATGAAGACAGGCTGAGAAAGTTGGGGCTGTTGAGCCTGGAGAAGAGAAGGCTGAGTGGAGACCTCCTAGCAGCCTTCCAGTATCTGAAGGGGGCCTATAGGGATGCTGGGGAGGGACTCTTCATTAGGGACTGTAGTGACAAGACAAGGGGTAATGGGTTCAAACTTAAATGGGGAGGTTTAGATTGGATCTAAGGAAGAAACTCTTTACTGTAAGGGTGGTGAGGCACTGGAGTGTGTTGCCCAGGGAGGTTGTGAGTGCTTCATCCCTGGCAGTGTTCAAGGCCAGGTTGGACAGAGCCTTGGGTGGCATGGTTTAGTGTGAGGTGTCCCTGATTATGTCAGGGGGGTTGGAACTGGATGACCTTAAGGTCCTTTCCAACCCTAACTATTCTATGATTCTATAATTTACTTCAGTTTTTGCTTCCCACCCTAGAATAAATCATTGTGAAGAATACATTGGGAACATGAATTTATGGCTGAAGATAACCCTAAATTGGCAGCTGTTGTTATTTTTCTTTATCTTTGTTTATACCTCTCTACTGAGGAATAGACTATATGACCAATGCTATGAGCAAAGTAGAAAATAACTCTAAAACAAAGCACAGAATAATTGTAATGGAAGTTATTATTTCTCATGTGTCAAAATTTGGGACTTGTGGATATGGATCCATTGTTCATTATATTTGGTGCTGCACAAACACAGACCTGTGCCGGTAACTATTTGAATGTTTTCCAGCTCTTAGAAATGCATTCATCCTTGTTTTCATGCATGTAAATAGAAAAGCTTTCTATTCATGACAAGAGGCTTTGTCAGTACAAAGGAGGCACGTTGAACTAGGAACAGAAAACTCATGTTGAACTGGTTGAGACAGAAGCCATGCAGTAAGTCTTTATGCTCCAAGTTTTCTCTCTTGCCTTCAGGATCCTCATTACAGTCAGTGGGTGGTAGCGCATCATGCTTTAGGGATGCACCAATCTGCCCAGAAGTAGTTGAGGGATCTTTATATTACACTTTATTGTGTTCCTCAGATATCTTTATGGCACTGTAGACTTCACTAATGTTTTTAGCATTAGTGTAATGGGCCCCTGCAGTGCTTAGTAAAGGCACTATATAGTCTTGCAGCATATTAAGAAGTTTCTCAATTGGCACCTGTTCTGATAAAGCAGATAACATGTATAATATATCCCATACTACTCCTGAATAGAAGAAAGCCAATAATTTTAGATGTATTATACAGTGGCTCAGGAAATGTAGGGTGCTCATTTTGTGGTCTATCAGAAAGTAGTTAATTTTCAGCAGTGTGCTGATTGCTAGGTAGTTTTTATTGTCTCCTTAAACATATCTTCCTCAGCCCTTCCTGTATCTTATATGCATTCAGCATAGCAGATGCTTCATTACAGTCCCTTGCCACCAAAGGGTCCTTCTGTGTTCAGAAATTTTGTCCCATATTTGCCAGGAATTCATTTTGATGGTGTGATGAAGTGTATTAAGGCAAACCTGGATTTGTTGTTACTGAATCTCCATTTTGTCCTGCTGTCAAGGGCTTTGTCTGTCTTTCCTCCTTCACTTTTCTTGTTTGAGTGGTTTCAATCACTTACTTACACACTTACAAACCTTACTGCACAACACTACCATTCACAGGATAAGGAGACTGAAATGAGGGTGATACCAGAAAGCAAAGACTTAAGAGAAGCACATTCGCAAGCACAGATGTATTTTTGTGTTTGGAGCACAGTAACAAAGAATGATTGAGATTGGAAAGCACCTCTGGAGCTCATCTTGCCTAACCACTCTGCTCAAACAAGTTCAAAGTAACCATTACTTTATATAAACTTTTCCAAGTAGTCTGTATTCAAATGCAAAACTTACTGATAGGTATGTAACACTTACAGAGGACCCGGCAGAAAAAAGTACAGTGCTGCACATTAGTATGGTCAAGCCCTCAACTGCTAAAGTAGTGCTTCTGGGGAAATAAAGATGAAAATAGCTACTTACATTTCAAAGGTAAAAAATCTTCCAGCCAGTGTTACTGAATGTCTTTTTCAAAGACATAAATAAACATTACAGGTAGGACTCTAAATTTATGAACATTTATAACAAACATATTATGCATGCCTTAAGCCAGAGGTGCCTAAGGATGCAGTGCCTGGGGGCATGTCTGAGCTTAAAGAACAGACAAGGAAGGGAAAAATGCCATAGATTAGCCATCAGCCTGTCTTTGCCTATTCCTCTTTAAAAGGTATGTATATGTCTTTTCCTCTAAAGCAAGCTGCCCTACAGATTTCTGCATAGCTGAACCTCACTTGAGCTTACTGACAATGTTTCTCACTCTGTGGGTTTGTTTTCTCATTCATTTCTCTTTTGCCCTGGCTCTGTACTGTGGTTGATGTTTCATTAACATTTTAATAACTGAGCATAAATTAATAACATGAGCTACTTGTCTCAGAGTGCTCTCTGATCTTCCCAGTATAGCTCCACAAAATGATTTGGCCGGCTGCCCTCGAGTGCCAGCAACTGAATACAGGAGCTCAATGAAAAGAGGAAGTTCAATCTTTTCTCTAAGAGAATCAGTGTAAGTTCCATGTCATTAAACCACAATTAAAATCCATAATATTTGAAAAATCATGGCATCAGGTGAAGTTCCCAACAACTGGTAAAAGGAAAATATAACCCTGTTTTCAAGAAGGGGAAAATGAATAACCCAGGAAACTACAGAGCAGTCAGTCTCACCTCTCTGCCTGGCAAAACCTTGGAGCAGATTCTCCCAGAAGGCATGCTAAGGCACATGAAAAACAACAAGGTGCTTGGTGGCAGCCAGCACGGCTTCACTAGGGGGAAATCCTGCCTGACCAATTTGGTGGCCTTCTACGATGGAGCTACAGAACTGAGGGACAGGGGTAAAGCAGTTGACGTCATCTCCCTGGACTTACGCAAAGCGTTGGACACTGTCCCACACGACATCCTTGTCTCTAAATTGCAGAGACATCAATTTCATAGGTGGGGCACTCAGTGGATAAAGAACTGGTTGGATGGCCGCATGCAAATCGCTGTGGTCAATTGCTCAGAGTACGGCTGGAAGCCAGTGCCGAGTGGTGTCCCTCAGGGATTGGTGTTGGGACCGGTCTTGTTTAACATCTTTGTCGCTGACATGGACAGTGGGATTTAGAACGCCCCCAGCAAGTTTGCCGATGACACCAAGCTGGGTGGCTGGGTGGGACCGCTGGAGGGAAGGAATGCCATGAAGAGGGACCTTGACACGCTTGTGAGGTGGGCTGATGCCAACCTCATGAAGTTTAACTATGCCAAGCGCAAGGTCCTTCAGCTGGGTGGGAGCAATCCCAGGCACAGCTACAGGTTGGGCAAAGAAGAGATTCAGAGCAGCCATGAGGTGTCCCTGCCCATGGCAGGGTGGTTGGACCTTAAGGTCCTTTCCAACCCTAACTGTTGTATGATTCTATGATTCCAAAAACTCAGCTTGACAAAGTTGAACTGTTTATGGTATCAACTTTATTTTCTTGTAGTTCTACTGTTTCTTCTCTTGTTCAGAATGTGACGCACTTCACAGGGCAGATATTTGTTCCTTCAGTAATTCTTTTCCTTCAAAGGCTTGCATGGCCTGAGGAACATTTCAGTATTTACACGTGGTAGTCTTAAGGGTCATTCTCAAGTAGAGGAAAAACTGTCACAACAACATCAAGCTAAAAAACAGTGAACTATTCAGGTTAATATTGTCCTGAGCACAGGAACATTGAACTGTTCTGCCAATTTGAGTTACAAAGATTTGGGGTTGCAGACCTCAGCTTAGATTTCCTGTCTATATCAGGCACTGACAATTGCTTGTTGTTTTTAAATGGCTTCTTATCACAGATATTTTGGTTAGCTTTTGCATATCTAGGTGATGTCAAGTGTAGGAAGTTGAACAGCATTAGGAAATATTCAATCATTGAATTGTTAGAGTGGCTCTTGAGATGGTTTTAGCTTTGGACAACTGGCACTGCTTGAGTAAGCTTTTAATGACACTTTAGTAGCTTTCATTCCTAAACATGCTTGGATTTAGGTGTGTAGTTTTGGAGTTTAATCATATGGATACATATGATGTTGTGACAGATGGTTTCAGTATCAGAGAATCATCCTGGAAATGTTTAATTTACTAATATCAGTAGTGTTTTAGAGATTTCTTGATGTGATATCATCCAATTCCCTCTCCAGAAGTGAATGGTCATGGTTTTATAATTTTTATTTTATTATGCAAACTATTTTATGTGTTTTAACATACAAAATCCTACTAATTATTGTATTAGGCTTCATAGAAAAAAGAATCAAATTAAAGTAAACTAGTATCATATAAAGCTTTCAGTCCTGAAAACTAACAGAAGTGAATGAAAGCAACAATGAGAAGGAACTGAAGGGGTAGAATGATTTGGGAGAATGAGGGGCAGGAATATCAAAATAGTACAGTCTAATTTCTTGATCCTGAGTCATGCAGACATTTAAATGTGTACTTAATACAAGAAATATGATTTTTTTTTTTTTTTTTTTAAATGACAATGAAGTTTATTTTGCAGGAATGGGCCTTATGTGGCACAATTGGAATAAATGAGTCCCAGAAAATTGATGGTAAAGTAATCCTCTCTTTGGTTCTAAAAAGGAGGTGCTAAATCCTCACAGTACAGTGGTTGGGGGCTTGTTTTGTCTTTTTTTTCCTGGAGGAAAAGTATGCCATTAAGTTATAAATTGGGGTTTGAGATACACAGATTGTACTTCTTGCTTCACTGTAGATTTTCTTTGTGACCATGAGTATTTGCTACTGACCAGCACAGCAGGGAATGTAAATGGGTATTTGGCCAAAACAGATGAAGCAGTCTAAATGGGGCATTAAGGTGTATTAGTTTCTCCAAATAGCCAATGAAGAAGGATCCAGAAGGCCATCACTGGAATGAAATACATTTAAACTGGTGCATAAAAAAAGAGGAGAGATGGATACTTAGTTTTGTGCAGTTTAGGTATTCAAACTTATTTTGCATAATGGAGGCTTCCGCATATTTGGGATTCAGGCAGATCATCTCCTGAAAATAGATGGCTGATTGGATAGAATATTTTCTGTTTGAAACGTGACCAGAGGAAATAGCAGTAGAAATATGTGCTCAGCTCCATTTTCAAACTTAGGAGCTAAGATGCTTCTGAGTTCCAAAGGAGAAAATGTTCCAAGGAGAAAAGTTCTTCATTGTCTGCCCACAGAGTATGTTGAGGAACACACATAAGGCATCACCAGGCCAATCAGGGGAAGCATTTAGAGAATAGAGTGGTACAGAAAACCATAATATGTGTAAAATGGGAATACAGCCTTTTTTGGCAGATTGAGTGATATCCACCCCTCACAAGGTTTACTAAAGAAATACATGCCACATAAAAACCTGAGCTGAATGTAATTCTGAGTGGTCATGCTAAGAAGAAATTTGTTCTCTGTCAGCCTAACTACTTTTTATATCTGACAATTATTTCCATCTTGCTTTCAGGACTCAGTTTCTCTGCTCCATTGTGTCAATCCCTGATGTGTTCCATACACTTTCTCCAGACCTTTTGTTCAGCTTTCTGGTTGACTTCTACTATATTGCTTTTACAGTAACCCAACTTGCATATCATAGAGATGTGGTTCTCAGTCATTCAGGCAAGGAAGCACCTGTCCTGTGTATTTGACTTCTCTAAGGGAGCATGTCTTCTGCTTTGGTCAGACTTGTCATTCTTTTCATCCTTGAACTCCATTTTGGGATTGGTCTTTGTGTCTCAATGCATTACATAGAAAGTAAAAGGGGTGACAATCTGTTGCAGATTGCTGCAGTGCCAAAAACATTTGTGATTCCCACAGACACTGGTCTGAGCCCCTACTATAGGTCAATAATGAAATGATGAAAACAAACAAATTGTGCACATAAGAAGTGTCTGACAATCACCTCTTAAGAAGCACATCTTAACCAATTAATTTCGAAGTTTTGTTTTCCTTCAGGTAAGTACTTCATAATACTCCTGTATCACACAGTCAGAATTTGGCTAAAACCCCTGCTCTGTTGGACTGGAGACATTATCTGCTGAAATACCATATTTTGCAAGACACACAAAGCCAAACCAGGATCCAAGTCTGTGTTTTCACTACAGAACTTTTCACTCTCAGCAAAAAAATACAGCCAGGACTTAAACATTGTGGCCAGAATCCAACTTTTGCTATTACATTGTGGCAGTGCAGTTTATTCTTCAAGTTCCATTGCTTACAAGAGTTCTATGTAGCTTTACTGACAGCTACTAGGTGGAGATGGGTGAAACAACTTTTATGTTTTGGTACCCTCATATGGATTTTAAGGATATAATATGCACAAAATATTATATTAATTATCATGTGAACCTAACCATGAAGTTTTTGTACAGATTAAAAAAAAAAAAAAAAAAAAGAACAGTCAGAGAAGGAAAATAGAGCTTTCCTCATTGTAACACAAAGATGCATTATTTAAGGTTTGCCAAAGACCAAAAGAACCCCTATAAAGCAGCAAAGCTGTTGCAAAGAACTCCATTTGTTTAATTTATGCCTTTACAGCCTTTATTTGGATTTGGCGCGGATGGTATTGGTTCTTTGATAACTTGTGCTTCAGATTTGACTCTGGCTTGGCTGTGAAGCCCAGGAGTACCACTGATGAATGAAAGAAGGTGATGGGAAATAAAAAGGAGTGGAGGGAGTCTTGTTTCCACTGTGCTGTATTTTCTGTCAGAAAGCATGAGGATGAGTATTTCAGGTAGCAAATGAAGAGGCACTAAAAAAAAAAAGGTAACTAAGGTTGTATGACTGATCCTGATGAAATAGAAGAAATAACATCAGGTGCAACTCCTGGTGCAATAGAAGATTGCCTCCCACCTTCTCCCTCTCTCTCCAGCTTTTCCATCAGTGGTGGGATCAAAGGCACCATTAAATCCTTTAGATTTAATGGAGAGGAAGATGAAAAATAGGTAATTTATCACCCTTGTAACTACCAGCTGAGATTTTCATTCCAGTGGGAGCACAGGGAATTGGTTACACAGTCTTCTTATCACTGTCAGCGTTGCTGCTACGGGAAAGCAGCTTGGTCTACTCCTTTTTACTTTTTCTAATTTAAATGTGAAATCTTTTTGTGTGGTACAACCTGTTACTGATTCATCTCCATAAGAAATAAATATGTTAGTTTCATATCTAACAGGAAATTCCCCTAAAAAGTCATCAACTCCCCGAGTGTTCACTTGATGACATTTGGTCATAAAGACCATTCCGTTTTCATTGAAACCTCAAGTTAAGCACAAAGCCAAATGCCTTTGTTAGAAAGCTGTATAAACTTTGGCATAAATACAAGAATAAACCCAAACCATTTTATCCAACATTGCAATGCAGAGGGGAGAAAAAAGTAAAAGAAAAAAAGCAATTACCAGAAATGATTGTGTGTTCAGGACCGCTTACTTCATTGGAAAGTAAAATGGGCCATATCTACCTCACCAAGCGTGTGGAATATATATCAAACATTACAGCCTGACATCTTCTATTGTCTTGGTTGATGAGAGCATGTGTTTGAACAAAAAGGTCATGCCCAGTCATGTGTGCTAAGTGTTTAGCTGGTAATGCAAAGTCAACACATTTTTTTCTCTTCCTTCTCTCTTTGTTTGAGTAGTAGAACACTGATACAATACTGAGGATCAGGATATTGCCTTGATTTAAAATCCTTAACTGCAGAATCTTAAATTTTGTTTAGTTTCTGCTTCATAGCAGAACTTTTCCTAGCAATGTGTAATCTTGCAATATTCCTTTATCAGGAGGGTCAATTTGTCAGTAATTGCTTTGTTGATGTAATTCCAGACCCAACAAAAATCTATGATAAAGGACAGTAGGTATTTTTGTACTTCATCTATATCTATATGTCTGTTTTTGAACCATCCATATCTACATCCATTTGTGTTATTTGCAAATACAAAAGTTAAAATACAAGGATGATGAATGTGAATAATGCTTCCCTCAAATAATGGTAGGTAAGTAAACAGAAGAACAGGTTTTTTGCCCTCCATACTGAATATTTATGTTCTTTTTCAAAATATATGAATACAACTACCCGTAATAAAATCATTGTGGTGATACAACTTTCTTGCCCAGAAGTAGGGAAAGTGGTGAGATTTGACATTTGAGATACTGTCATCTAATTGAAAGACCATTTGATTTCTGATGGAGCATAAATTCTATTTTCTCTAATAACAAACGCTAGATCCAGTGAATTATTATGACCTTAAGCAATTCCAGTTCTGTTGCTGATGCCTGAATAATTCTGTGTCCTTATTTCCCCTCCTATGTTTTGATAATCACATCTACTCAAAAGGTGTATCTGAACTTCCCTGAATTATGTGTTTCTACAATGCTTAATATAACTAAGTTCTTATGACTCCTAGAATTAGAATTCCACCTAAAATTTGAATAACAACTCTGACTTTTTCTAGGGGTTAAAGTTCAGGGTATAGTAATGCAAAATGGAAGATGAGCTTTGGCCTTGGGTATTGTGATCAGAATTTACATTAGTATTAAAATCTTCCTGGAAAATGTTCATTTCATCCATTAATTAAGATGCTTTTCCATGGGAAAGTTATGAGGAAACTCAGACACTGTTGGATAATAAAGTCTTCTCTTTACCTATTTTCTGTCACCTGCATATTTTCCATAGAAAAACAGGAAAATCAAATTTATTATTTACAGTATCAGATGGTAGGATATTATGTTGTGTTCTATGCATTCAGTTTTCCAAATAGTTGAAAGATTCAGCTCTCATGGAAGAAGTATAATCCTGTCTAAGGCTTTAGTAAAAAGAAAAAGAAAGGCTCCATAGTGTTGAACACTGTTGGTTGAATGTTCTTTCCTCAAGTTTGTTTTTAGTTTTCAAAAGCAAGAACTGTAATGCAGATGTGCTCTGTAGGAGTTAAAAAAAAAAGAGAATATAATTACTTAGGCATAAGTCTGACACATAAAACATTGATTATTAGTCATTTCAAGTATAAGACACCTCAAAGAAAGGATTAGATATTTTTTTACGGTATTTGAATATTATGCTTAGTTATTTGAGTTGCATATTGCAAGGCTTGACAATTGTTAGCTATTATAGAATAGTGAGTTGTGGTCAACAACCCCTTTTTTTCTTTTCTTTTTCTGTAGGAAGCACTCTTGTAATCATATATTGCTAATAGAAGCCAAATGTTGGAGAAGAAATGGTAATTAAGTGAAGCCTGGGAGCTCAGATCTAATCTTTATGCAGCTATATGTCTTTCTTTGCTTTTGCTGTAAACCACAGCTCTTTCCAATGAGTGAATGATTTCTCAGTATCCTCTCAGTCTACTTCTATAGATGTGGCTTGCTGTGATCTTGGAGCCTTTGACAGAAACTGTAGAGCAGGTCATGCTCTTTCACTTGCCCATTTATGCAACATTATTTAGTAAAACTTTTCCTACTATGAACCAGCACATTACTTCCCTTGTTTCCCACTTCTACACCACTTGTGGTCCTGTTTGCAGTTTCTTTCTCAATGATGTGATGCAGCTGGTCAATGTACAGAATGCTGTAACAGAAAGAGTCTCATTTGTAACCCACTGATCGATGCTGAGCCACAGGTAGTCTCCCCATGAAGGATACAAAACTTTTCCTTACAGACAAGAAGTTGGAAGATATTCTTGGCACAATATACATCAACATTGAATCTCTTATACTCCCAAGCAATTGTGTAGTAGTGTGTGCTCAGATCAAAGTATCTGCATGTTAGCTTAAAGTCTGTATACCTAGCAAATAGATAAGAAAGAAGCTATAGTAATAATAGTGATAATAATAATCATGGTGATGATTAAATAATAGTGATGATACTGCTGCTGATGATGATGATAATGATGATAATATTTACTCCGACATTCAGTGTCTTTAAAAAATCTTTTACTATAAGTTCTTTTTGGAAGCAAAAAAGACCATCTGCTCAGGAGGAAATCTCTACAAGATGGATTTACTAGGCATAAATTGATCCAAAGTGGTTTCTGCAACTGAGATAAAAAAAAAGCTTTCATGAAGTTTTCACCAGTAAATGCCACTAAGTCCCTGCCAGCTTTCGTGAAAGAGATTTATTTCCAGAGGAAGTATTTAATCTCAGAGATTTGCTTATAAGGTAAAAAAAAAATAATGATTAAAAATGAGCACGTTTTCGTTATGATAAAAGCAGGGAAAGAAAGGGTGAAGATGCCTGAAGAAGTTGATTTACTGGCTCTGATATACTATCTGTGGTTACTTTAGTATGCTCATGCTCTTTTTGGCAAAGCTAAACATTAAAGCAGATCCAATTAGCAGTATAATATTTGTGTATCAGGAAAGGCCATCTAACAAGCCCACACTTGTCAACAGAAAGGTGAATGTTTGTTCGATTTTGTAGAAAATGGATTTTTCAAAGAAAAATATTAACTTCAGTCTGCAGTTACTAAATTTATACTGACTTGATCAAGTGAAAGGCTAAGAAAGAGGACTCATCAATAACAGAATGTGGTGGGTTTCCAAATTCATCCCTGGAAATCACAGCCCTCATTAAAAAGGAAAAAAAAAAAAAAAAAAA
>NDXB01012739.1:82572-96654 GCA_002631895.1 Agapornis roseicollis | reverse complement strand
GAACTTTTGTAAAAAAAAAGTAAAAAAAAAAAAAAAAAAAGAAAAAATGGAAAATTTTACAGATCTATAAAGCTGCATATGCATATGGCTTTATATGTACATATATGCACTGTTTAATACACATGGTATCTAGAAAAGTGTTGAGGAATTATACTTTTAAGAGAGGAGAATTCAAAGGGCTTTGGTTCAGCCAATATAGTACACTAAATTAGCAAACAGGTCAGCAAACCCCTTTCTCTTAAGAATGCTGTTCAGAAAACTACTGAAGTCTGTCGTGGTTTAAGCCCAGCCTGTCACTCAGAAACCATGCAGCTGTTCACTCACTTCCTCCCCACTCTCCCAGAGGGATGTGGAGGAGAATCGGAAGAATGTAGCTCCCACGGGTTGAGATAAGAACAGCCCAGTAACTAAGGTATAACACAGATCACTACTGCTGCCACCAATAATAGTAATGATAAGGGAAATAACAAGGGAAGAGAATACAACCGCTCACTACCCACTGACTGAGCAGTGATCTAACCCTTACAGGTAACTGCCCCCAGTTTATATAGTGGGCATGACATGCTGTGGTATGGAATACCTCTTTGGCTAGTTTGGGTCAGGTGTCCTGTCTCTGCTTCCTCCTGGCTTCTCCTCCTCCCTGGTAGAGCATGAGACTCAGAAAGTCCTTGGTCAGACTAAACATTACTAAGCAGCAACTGAAAACATTGGGATTATCAGCTCTGCTCCAAGGCTGAAAATCAAAACCATGGCACTGCACCAGCTACTAAGGAGAAAAATGACTGCTACTGCTGAACCCAGGACAGTATCTACCCCTTATTCCATACCATTCACGTCATGCTCAGATCCCACATTTTCAATATACCATCACTCTTATCTCATATATATACATATATATGCATTCAGAGAGAGAGAGAACATTCCTTAGTGCATTGACCAATCCCTATAAAGCTGCTGAGTCCATCTGGTCCATGATGTCAGGCTTTATCTCTTGTAACAGTCTTCCAGAGCAGGAGAGAGAGTGTGTTGTAGTTAGTCTGCCAGGCCTCCCCATATTTGCATTGATCTAATTCAGAAGATGTAACATAAGAAATGGAAAATAAAGCTAAACAAAATCAAAGATCTTGTATTATCTTTATTATGCTCAGTTCTCTTTATCTGTATCAGTTGTATGCTATTGAAAGGAAGTATTTTTCTGCTTATGGATTTGTAAAACAGAACATGATCTTCCCTTCTAATTGTGTAGGGTTAGGGTGTGTGTGAGTGTGTGAGTGAAAGGCTATATCTCTGTGCCTTGTCCTTCCCCTAGAAACTCTCTTTACCCACTGACAAGCAACAACTTGACCCATGCACTACAAAGAAATACTCATGTGCCTATGTTCATGAGTAAGTGAACAAAAGAATTCAATATCTCACAGGTTAGAAAGAAAAACAAGGCTGTAATGTATGCAAGCCACATCCCTCAATGAATATTTTTAGGTGTATACTGATTGACTTATCTCAGTGTTTAAAATTAAGTTGCCTTCAGACAGTCAGGTCTCTTTCAAGAGCTACTGATGATGATATTAACTTTTGGTATTGAAATTCTGTTAGTAATACCTGATTTATCCCAGTAAAAGCATTGCCGTCTTCTCATTCTTATACCTGGTGTGTGAAGATTTAGATCTTTGAGGTTTTCATTTGCTTGGTTTTCTCAGAAGACAGTACCAATAAAAGCAAACTACCCATCGACTGATCCTGGCACAGACTGTACATGAGGGATGCATTTTACCTCTCCCTTAAAAGGTAAGGGTTTTTTTTAAAGTTTGGGTTGTTGTTGTGTTTTGGGGTTTTTTTAAGGAAAAAAAATAAAAATTAAAAAAAAAAAAAAAGAAGTTATTCTAATTGGCTCAGAAAAAACAGAATAAATTGAGCAGATAGGTCAATTCTTCCTTCCTCCTCCTCTTCCCCTGAAATGTTCACAGAAGATATTTTCTTAATAAAAAATAGGGCTTGTGTCTGTCATTAGAGTTAGTTGTGATACAACTTGTACTGATAGAAGGATTAGTTTTACTGAAGTGTAATAATTATCACAAAAATATTCATATTAATCCCAGTTCAAATTTTGGATACAAGTGATTCTCAGCTCTCTATGAGATGAATAGCTGAATCCTGTGTATTGTGGCTGAAGAAGTTCAGAAAGCCAAATAAGCAGAATTTCTTTGCTGCATAGGAATATAGAATTTCTTTCTCTTCATTCAAATCACATTTTTGTAACTATTTCTGAGCAGATGCTTAGGACACACACCTTATTGATACTAAAATAAGGAGATGTCTAGTTCTTGAAATGTGTGGTCTCGTTTATTTGCAGTTGGCAAGGCATTTTACAGGAACCCATTTGACTTTTTACAAGTTTCCAACAGCAGTAAACTTTATTCCTGCTGACAGCAGAAGTAATTGCTGTGTGCAGAATAAAATTGATTGTTTAAATAGTTTAACTCTGTTTTCTTGTTTCATGTTTTGTTCTCTAAGGTTACATTTAAATCTGTTTCAGATAAATTCTTTCCAAAAAGCAATTCTTTCTGTGTTACTGGGGTAAAAATACAGGAGTGAACGCCAAAATCATCATAGAATCATGGAATAGTTAGGGTTGGAAAGGACCTTAAGATCATCATGGGCAGGGACACCTCACACTAAACCATGTCACCCAAAGCTCTGTCCAACCTGGCCTTGAACACCATCAGGGATGGAACATTCACAATTTCCTTGGGCAACCCATTCCAGTGCCTCACCACCCTCACAGTAAAGAATTTCTTCCTTACATCCAATCTAAAATTCCCCTGTTTAAGTTTTAACCCATTACCCCTTGTCCTGTCACTACAGTCCCTAGTGAAGAGTCCCTCCCCAGAATCCTTGTAGGACCCCTTCAGATACTTGAAGGCTGCTATGAGGTCTCCACACAGCCTTCTCTTCTCCACGCTGAACAGCCCCAACTTTCTCAGCTCATCTTCATACAGGAGGTGCGCCAGTTCTCTGACCATCCTTGTGGCCCTCCTCTTGGGAAACTGGGTTTTTCTCTGAAGTGAAAACAGTATTTAGCTTCCAAATCTTTTTATAGTGAGACTTTCAAATTTTTTATTATATTATTTTTCGTTTACAAAATCAAAAGATAAAAAACACTAGTGCCATTTTAGACCTCCTTATTTAAACCAGTCATCTAAGGATAAGAATAAAAGAAGCAAGAAACCAAACCACCATCATAACCTTCTGCAGCAAGCAAGCAATTTCTGTAAAATATGTACCAACCATCTGTCCTTATACTATGATTCTTGGGCCAAATACTGGAATAATGTGAATAGTCAATAGGCAACTCACAGCATACATACACTCTGAAAAATATATGCAGAAAGAGCTCTTAACATTGTGGGTGCACACTTCTGTTTTGTGTGTAGTGATCCGATCCTATTTAAGATGCTTCAGCTACCAGCTGCCTATCACCGGACCTCCAACAGAGCTTACTATCTCACACTACTGCTGATTCAGCTACATTTTACTTTGGATCTTGGTTTATAAGTATTCATGTCCCCTAAAATTAAAATTTATGTTACTTTATCATTGCTAGAAAGGTTAAGCACACTCAATCTGTGCAACTTGCTAGCAGGTCAGATGAGGATGTGAGAAAAGCACAGAACTGGAAAGCACATTCTTTTGGCTCACATTCTGCTACTAGTTTCTTCCCATAGACTTGCATCTTGTCATCCTCTCCTGTTCCCTTCCTCTTTATGTTACTAGTTTCATCTGGGGAGAGTCATGTGAATAAGCAGGAAACATTTACATATCAATGCTATAGAATATTTTGTCTTTGTTTAGTGTGGGGTGTCCCTGCTTATGACAGGGGGGTTGGAACTAGATGATCTTAAGGTCCTTTCCAACTCTAACTGTTCCATGATTGTGATAAATTATTTTAAATCCACGTTTTAAGATATAAGTAAGTTTTGTCATGCACATAGACAAAGATGTGGTGATAGAGAAAATGCAATTTATGTATGCTTTTGTTTTAAAGAGAAATATGAGTCTACTTGTTTTATTAACTTTAAGAGCAAACTTAAACTATATTCTCCACAGACAGAAATAATATTGATACCTGTAACTGCTTATCTGCTGTTACTGTTAGCTCTTTATTCAAGGGTAAGGGAGCAAAAAAGTTGTTTGGCATTTTAAGAAACAGAAAAGTGCACCTGTTCAACAGAAAAGGACAGGTTTTCTCTGAAATAATAGCCACTAAAACCTAAGTGAAATGGGTCCCATGGTTAGATTTAGGGGAAATTTTCACTGCCTAGGAGCCCAAGTTTTGAGCTTATTCTTAGATAAGAAAACTATAAAACACATTACATGCCAATTCAATGGTAACATTCCATTGGGATAGTAAGACAGTTTCTGCCTTAACACCATCCAACTCATACTGACAATAGCAACATCAGTTGCTTTCATGGGTTCTCAGAATTTTCTGATTGTGTCAGCACATATGCAAGCCCATGTCCACAGAGAAGTGCTTCCTAGAAATTTTCTGAGTAGTCAATTGAGTTTTCTAGCATCAAGAGAAATAAATTTCAACCATTTAGTTTTGTATGCACTTAAATATTGCACATACTACACACATATTGCTTACTGAATTATATTGGCACAGTAATGTTCCATTATCCTATCTTTAAAATATTTCAAAACATAGTACTAAATATGTGAATAATAAAGATCTGTCAGTTAGGCATCATCATGAGCAATAGTGCAGATAGCCATACAGTCATTTTCATTCAGTTTGCCACCAGCTCAGCACATGATCACTGCGCTGCCATTTGTTATTGCACCTCTCAGCCTTCCCTCTCAACTTGAAATCTTTACATTCCACTTGGCTATTCTAAAACTGCATTGGCAAGCTCTGTATGTCTGTTACAAAATAATAGCATTGTAGTCTGACGCAGCAGCATATGCCCAAAGGTGAAATGAATTTTACTCAATATAATCTATAATTCTTGACATATCAGGTGCTAGGCTCTCCTAGGTGCTCATCATGTTGCAGTTTGCTGCTTACTAGATACATTCATTCATTGATCAAAGCTTACAAAAGTCCAAGTTCAATAGAACAGACAGCACCTTGGCAAAGGATGCCTTCTGTTTTATGCCTGTCAGCAGTATGATGGAAATTTTATCATGAGACAGAGACACTACTCACATACCTATAATTTTATTAGGCAATAGTGCAAGTGGTCTCAGTAGACTGGGGAGATGACATATTTACATGAACAGTGAGTATTATCTAGCTCTATAAATTAATACTGAACAAAATAGGAAGCTTACGTAGGTAGAGGTCTCTTCTGGGCACATAGATCATTTTCCAATCACATACTCACTTGCACCTCATAATGAGTTAGGGGAGAAACGAAGGAAGATATGAGTTCAATTCTAAAAATAGTAACTTGTTCCCCTGAAAACAAGATATACTTACCAAAATGAGAATTTCAATGCCAGTATTGGGGAAACAGCAAGTACTAGCTAATCTGCTGTTAAGTCTCTCAAGAATGATACTCTTCTGCCAACTTTTTCAGGAAAATCTAATAAAACATTGATGAAATGGAATGATAGTTTTCTCTGCATGAAGATTAAGTGAGAACATGAGTCTACACAATAGGCAGTTTTTGCATTCATCTCGTGTCTGCTCAACTGCAGAAGTCATTGAGAAATGGCATGTAAAATATTTCTAAACTGAAATATACCTGAACTAGTAGATGTCAACTTGAGTCCTACAGGAAGTGACAGTCAACACCAGCTTGTTGCTAGCTATTTTTGCAACTGACTATAAAATTTAACACAGTTAGGCAGTCTTGTGTTAGGACTGAAACCTATTGTTTCAAAACAAATAAAAAGGAAGATGATTTATGATTCTATGAAGATAATTATTACCAGTATTTACACAACAGGTACTGTATCTGAAGGCATAATCCTGCATAAGTCTTAATGCTGGTACCTAGCTGTACCTCCAGAGGAAACTGAGATTCTGATGAAGAGTATAAGGTTAGAATTAAGGGTAGACGCCTTATGTACCCCACAAACTGAAACAACTCAGCTGAGTGATTTCTACAGAGTATTTGCCATCAGCTGGTGATGACTCAAGCAAAACAAAGGACAGATGGATTTTAGTCCCAATTTTTGTCTCTTTTATTTTTTGGCTGAACTCTTCTAAACTTTAGAGTGGATTAGGATTTTGTGTTATTTTGGAAGAGTGTATTTTTCTAGTAAGTAGCTCCTAGTTTGTACTTACTCAGAACTAATTTTCAAACTACTGGAAGTAATAAATGATGCTCTGAGTTTCAGCTTTGAGGCTAAATATTCTTCTTGGAAAAACTTCCAGTCTCTTTGTAATGCATTCTGAAATGCTCTCTGCTGTTTATTGGGGCATAGATCATTCGATTTCCTCCCTCACACATATATTAACCAGTGATTGGGATTTACAACAGCCAGCCTGCTCAGCAGGGAAACTCCTGAATTAACCAAGACAAATTAACACACACACACAAAAATGCATATTGAAATCTTACATATCTCCTGAAGCCTTACAACTCTGACAGGAGTTTCTTTACCAGACTGAGATTCACATTCTTAAATGTTCTACTGGACTGTGATGACCAACCAGACCCCTGAGTACAGTAAATTGGCTCAATCTTTTCTTCAAAATAAAAACAACGCCTCCAAGCTGTGCTACAATCATCAGTTATTGTTAAAAATATATGTAGTGTGAATTAAGTACCATTAAAAGGAAGACCCTGGCATTTTTAGCTCACTTGGACCCTTTTCAAGTGGAAGCCACTGGGATGACTATTGTGTGCTGAACTAATGCTTACAAAGAATTCATTATTTGAAAATTCTCATTGGATCACAGACCTGAGGAAAATTTAACATATCTGGTAGATGAATATCAACGCCCCTAACCAGGATAAATACTAAAATACTCCTCCCAGTCCAGATGGGAAATATGAAAGCAAATGAGTTAGTCATTAGTGTGATGTGCCTAAGCAGCATTACTAGAGAAAACTGAGGCATTTGCACACTCAGTGCCTGGTGGGTGAAGTGGGGGTCTTTGCAGATTGTTTTCCAGGACTGAGCTTCTGTTGCACTGCAGGCGCCTTCTTCGTAGCAGCTCCTAAAGGAAGTAATTAATGTTCTTGGAAAAATACAGGACTTGAAGCTCTCATAATGAGCCTGCTATTGGCTTGACTATTTCCAAAGCTGCTTACAGCCAAACCGTGCTTATATCCAGGCCACAAGTGCAATCAGGAAAGCCAGAGAGTAGAGAGAGGGCTACCCAGTCCTGACACTCTCCCAGCACACAGCATGCAGGCTGGATGTGTGATGGCTAGGCATCTTTCCAAGTTCAGATTTAACATCCTTTCCATTGTGAGGTTTTAAACTGAATTTAAGGTAAAACCCAGATTCAAAGGCTTAATTCGGCTGGTGGTGTTCTCCTTTATTATAGGAAACCCCTGAAATTTTAGACTGCCTTTCAACTTTTGTCATGTCTGTTTATCTATGTGAAGAAACATACTAGCTTATAAAGCAGCAAAGGTTCTCACCTTTTTATTTTTCTACTTTTAGGTTTGATTGGTTTACGTATTTTGCAATTTGTTAAATGTAACTCTAAGTTGAGCAGACATGAAACCTTCTTTTAACACTGTTCCTTTACTTGTCTTCAACTAGTTAAAAGGGTAGAGCTTCACAGAGTGCTTTGTGCATGTGAACTAGCTTTAACTAGAAATAATACAAATTAGTGTTATTGAATATCTTCACTTGGAAAGAATACTGAAATTTCACTTGGAAAGAATACTGAAATTTCAGTGGTTAATGGCATTTTTTCTCAACTATACCAACACATCACAATATAGCAACTATCAATGTACCAATCAGATCATTTTGCTATTTTAGGTAAATTGATTTTCTGTAAAGGTTTTCCTGAATGTGCAGCGAATGTGTGCTTGCAGCCCAGAAAGCAAACTATATCCTGGGCTTCATGAAAAGGAGTGTGGCCAAGAGGCTGAAGGAGGCAATTCTGCCCCTCTATTCTGTTCTTGTGAGACCCCTCCTACAGTACTGCATTGACCTCTGGGGCCCCCAACACAAGGATGTGGAACTGTTGGAGTAAATACAGAGGAAGAGCATGAAGATAATCAGAGGGCTGGAACACCTCTCCTATGAAGACAGGCTGAGAGCTGGGATTGTTCAGCCTGGAGAAGGCTCAGGAGAGACTTTATAGCAGCCATCCAGTATCTAAAGAAATATCTAAGAAAGCTAGAGAGTGTATTTTTACAACAACATATAGGGATAGGACAAGGGGGAATGATTTTAAATTGAAAGAGGAGAGATTTAGATTAGATATTAGGAAGAAAAATTCTATTCTGTGAGGGTGCTGAGATACTAGAACACATTGCCCAGAGAGGTTGTAGATGCCTGATCCCTGGAAGTGTTCAAGGCCAGGTTGGATGGGCTTTGAGCAACCTGGTCAAGTGGAAAGTGTCCCTGCCCATGGAAGAGGGGTTGGAACTAGATGACCTTCAAGGTCCCTTACAACCCAAACCATTTTATGTTAATTAAAACCTATACTGATTTTAAAAAGCTATTGTGCCATGTAGCTGCTGAACCAGGTCAATTGCATTGCTTCTGTTAAAATGAAGTTAGTAAGTTTTTCTCCTTTCTTGAATCCAACTCAAAATACCTTATGAACTATTTTGAGCAGAAGATGACCTAATAACTGAGAAATACAAGTATCATCAACAATGATCCTGAAGAGCAAACCCAACAAAAATAGTTCAATAATCTGGATTTTCCACCCTGATCATGGTACAAAGGATCATGTATTTAGAAAGTACAAATTCAAATTAGCTGGTTTTTATGTGTTTCTACTAAATGCACACAATTACAATCTGGAAAGGTAGTGAGTTCTCAGTAGTAGTGGCCTCCATTTACCAATATAATTTGTCTGTTCAAGACTTGTAGGAGCGGAAAGGTGGAACCTATAAATTCCAGACCATGCTGCCCAGATGAACTGAAGAGGACTGATAAAACAGAGAAATATGTCTAACTTTTTATGCCTGAGGCATTCTACTGCTTGTGGCACTGATTTTAGACATATCACTGATGTACTTCTGCTGATAAAACTGCACTGATTTAACAAAGTACTACTAATTTAGAACTGCAGAAAGCTACTACTCTTACAGTACTTTTTAAGCAGTGCAAATACATAGGGGTTAAATCACACAATTCTACTTAACGTGTTACCTAGAAATATAAGAAGAGAGGTATGGACAGAACACTTCTTCAAACAAAAGTTGTTGAACACCACAAGCTTGCTTTAACTTACTCAGTACCTCTGTAAATCTGGCTTAGTGCGATTAGCTGCAGTAATACTGCTAACTCAAATTAAAGCCTCACATTTTTCATCTCTCATTGCTGTGCCTTCACCAACAGTCATCCTTACCCTTGACAAGCAACAAAATCCAGTGCTCATGGATAGCAATCTCACAACATCTTTCTTTACAAAGAAGGGGGGTTGCTGTGGAACAAGGAGTTAACATGCAATATTTTAGAATTAGCAAAGGAGCTCAGGAAAAACCATTTCACAGGAAAAGTCTCTTGTGACATTTCGACCATAATACTTTATAAAGAAACTTGTTCATGGGCTAAGCAGGAACCTGTGAAGGCAAAAATCAACCTCCAAATATTTAAGGGACATAGTAGGAAAGCATGACTGGGACACCCAAATATGTCTTCACATTAGAATCTGGAAGGTTCTTGCATGTGTTACGTACTGTCTCCAAGTCTCACATTCAGACCTGTAAAAACAATCTAGCTTACAGCAGCATCACACACTAACCTCTTCCATTTCAGAAAGACATGTAAATCTCTAACATCTATTTTTTTCAAAGTGCAGAATATAGTGGCAGAGGAAAACACAGCAATATTTATCCCAATAGTCAGGGAGAACAGGAAGATAAAGTGTTTTTTTCTCTTTAACCAAGCCTTCAGATTTTGATGTATTTTCCATTTAAAGAGTGTTAAGCTTAGCAAAGCTGTAATGTACAATGTCAAAAAGCTTGGCCACAGGTTAGTACTCTTTCTTGGTAATGATAGTACAAGAATGATTTCTAAAGTGTACAGCAAGAGCACTGCCACTGTCATGACCTTTTTTCTATGTCTGCTGAACAACTGTATCTTATATATAGAATTCTTCCAGCCTCCTGAACTATGTCTAGTCCTTATATGTACTGGAAGATGGAGAAGAGATCTCACAATTAGAACACAGAGAAAAGGAATTTGCATTTATATTACCCTAAAACTGTTTCAGCTTGACCTTTCATGAAGAATGGTTTAAAGACTGAATTCTTTGACTGGGAATGCAAAGATCCATTGTCTTTATTGAGTATTGCTGATAGGGCCCTAGTAAACCATGACTGTTTCTTGGAGGTACATAGGTAGCAAAGGGCAGGAGAGAGCAGGTTTTGTATTAAAAAGACAAATCCATTAGTATCCACACTAAGTTGTCCCGTGTACCAAGCAGAGATATGAATAAATGAAGCAGACTTTCATAAGAATATGTTGGGTGTAATAGAGTACTATACTTTTCATTATGGAATGACTAACTTAAAACAGAAATATAACCACCTACTTAGACTCATCAAAGTCCTCCCACACCACACCAAGCACATGAGTTTCATTGGCTCCTTCTTTTAAAAGGAAAATAAATGAAATATTGCAGAACTCCTCTGGGCATTAGTTCTCCCATTATTATTAACATCTCCAAATTATTAACATTTAAATAGGAAGTGATTTACATGTTGAAGACCCAAAATTACTGACTCCATCTCTTGTTTAAACTCTTATGGTTTCCTTGTTTGAATTTCTTTATCAAATAATTCCTAAACTACATAAATTGCTTTGGAAAACTATTATCACAAAACCTCATCTGTGACCAACTTCATGTGGATGTTGAGTAAGTAGGTTTATATCACCAGGAAACATAAAACCATAAACAGACTATAAATATTCTCTCATGAACTGAATAAAGAAATTCAGCTAATGTTTACAAGATGAATCAGAAATAGTGTACAGTGTTTAACTTCTTTTGCATATTAAAAGTGATAATTTCAAGACACTTAAACACACTATTAAAAATAGCATCTTGGGATTGTTTCTCACTGAACTAGCATCTTCAAGTAATACGAAATGGTTTCTAGGTTATTTTTTTATTCCATCATGCTAATCAGCTAACTGTTGTCTTTTGTTCCATTAAAAAAACCCCACTTTATTCCAGAAAAGTATCAGCGTTTTACAGACTACAAGGAATATATATCTCCCACAATCTAATTCTGTACACAAATTGTGGTTACTAAACAACATAAGAGAAATGGTTGTAATATATGTGAAAGGAACTGTATGCCAAACAACTGGACAGATGTGAAGGTCAAAACCTGTGACAACCTATCCAGTGTCAATGAAAATCATAAGTCAACAGCTTTCCAGCAAACACAAATGTCTTTCCATACTTCTTTGCAAACCAAACTGAGACATTTTCAAGTAATTAAATACAAATGCTTCAAGTTCTGAATATATTAAATGCAAAGTAAGTTATCATATTTTATACACATGTTCAAATTGCAAAGTCCTATAAAATATGTAATACTTGCAAAGCCATAGTTTCATGTACGTTCAAAATGAAGGTATAGACAAACATATATAGTTCAGGTAACAGAAAGTGCTTCACAGCACTAAACCCAAGATTACAGTGCAACTAGGATAGTGTTATTAAATCTGTGTTTTCAGTACTACTCCTTTAAAACGAAAGCCCCACAGACTTGTGAATTAAAAAGTCAGGGGAAAGTTCTTCTATGCACCTGAGACAGAAAAGACAGATCAAAGGAAAATCAGAACAGCTCAAATTTCTGGAAGAGTAGTCTGTGTTTTCAGTCCTGATATGTTTCATCAGGAATTCATGCATGGACTAGTAAGGGGAAGCACACCTACCTCCATTAGCAGGTGTTGTGCACATGATACATGTTCAGTTTTTCATAAAGTAACCTTTCAAAATGTATATCCATTATATATATTATGTATATAATTCAGAATTCCTTACATTCAGTGCAGTAACTAACACAAAGATTTGAAATTTATATTTAATGCCTGATCTGAGATGTTTAAAAGCCTTATATTACATATTTTCAATATCATTATTACATATTATTATCAGAGCTAGCACATTTTTCTAGTAGCATTAGTAAGGAAATTATCATTATGCTTTTTTATTCTTATTAGCATATATTTGTCATAATGGACAAAACCCAGTATTATGAAAGACAGCATCCTACCCATTTCCAAAATTCTTGGCAAGTGATTCTATGACACCCTGCTACCTTAACTGACATTCTCCATACAAGCCTTCTGAACAGCATAATGTGGAAGAGTCATTCAACACCTTAGGACCTACAGCTGCCTGCTCACTGCACGCAACTGGCAAGGGACTGTGTTGGCTATGGGGATAAGGAGCAAAACACTGAAATTACTTCCACGCTCTGAGGCTAGGTAGAAATCGACAAAAACTCTTCACGACTTAAAGCAGTGTTGGAGCTGCTCTTTATTGTATTTTGCACAGCAAAGTCACCAGCTGGGAACTGCTTCAATCCCCAAGAGCTTTTACAGCTCCCTCCCTTCCCCCTTGTATTCTTACTGGTGGGGAGTTGGCTGGGCTGTTCACACCGGGTGAAAAACCAAAATTGCAGGTACAAGATGTTGGGCTGTTTTGCATCACTGTTTGGCACAAGGAGTCCGGTTCTGGTGGGGAATCCTCCCGGCTGCCGCGGGCCTGGGCGAGGGGCGCGAGGCTGGGGCAAGCGGCCGCGCGCCCGAGTCCCCTACTCCCCGACCCCGTTTGAAATCACTCCCCATCAGCAACGCGTCAAGAAAGCACCTGGGAAAGCCGGGAAAAACATCGTACCAAAGCGGCTCGTCCCAGAAAGCTACCCAGATCTTAATAGCATCTGCAAAACTGCCTCTTCTTAAGCTCTTGTGAGGGGAAGGGGAGAAGCGGGAGGGATGAAAGTGCTGATGCTTAGGAGCAGTACCACTTCTCAGCTATGCTGCGCTGCTCAAGGTCGCTCAGTCTGTACACACCGCAAACATCAGTCTTAATTGCCGCGCAGATGATTACGAGATGAACAGAAGCTCCTTCTCCTACCCCGCTCACAGCGGGATGTGCCTCCTGGGTTGTAAGGACAATTCACGCCACGTGCAGTCTCCTTTTAGTACAAGCATGTTTTCTTTAAAGACCCTTTAAAAATTATCCGTTAAATAAAACTTTTTCCTTCCCCCTCATTGGAAGACTCGGGTCCCATCTTTCCCATACCGGCCCTTTCCTGTAAACCCTGGGAAAGGCTGGGGAAGGCGGGCAGGTTTGCTGCATGGCTGTGATTGAAGCGCTGTGAAATCAGCCGTTCTCAGACAAGAGATTGTTTTATTACCTCCTCCGTCCTGCGCTTCAGTCACGCCAAATACTCAGGCAAGGCTACACTTCTGGTGTGCCTTTCCTTAGGGAATTTACAGAGGTTGCGAGCGAGACTGGGGGGTGAATCTATTTATTCACTCGTGTCTCACAGGCAAGTATGCTGAAGTACTTTCGGATCTGGCTCGGCAGAGGAAGAAAGAAGCCCACGGCAGCACTTCAAGGCTCACCGGAGTTTGCCTCCCCAGTTGAGAGCGCTCCTCAGCCACGGAGCAGCCAGCGCCGCTGCTGGGTGGGTGGCCAGGGGATGGCTGGGAGTGCGGCTGGGAGGAAGACTACTTTCCCCTTTCTCTCCCATCACTTCCTCAGCCCGTGATGAGGTGCGTGTATCCCCCTCGCCCAACCGGCTCATGCTCGGCCGTCGCTGCCTGCCTGCCCGGCTGCTCCCAAGCTCCCTCCCTCTCCCCCGCTTCATCCCGTATAGGTGGATAGAGATATTTATGTTATTAGTAGTATTATTCGAGCCAAATTTCGCTCAGGGCTGGGGGGGGGAGGAGAGGGGGGGG
>NDXB01012739.1:54382-82179 GCA_002631895.1 Agapornis roseicollis | reverse complement strand
CGGGACGGGACGGGACGGGACAGCCCCTCCCCCCCCCCCCCCCCTTCCAAGAGGAGGGGACCCTGGCTCCTCGCCGAGGGCGAGCGGGAAAGGGTGTTCCCCCTCGCTCCCGGCGGGGAGGGAAGGAGGAGGAGGACGAGGAGGAGGAGGAGGAAGAAGAGGAGATACCCAGCCGAGAAAGGCTTCAGAGCCAACTTCTGCCGGGAAACCAGCAGGTCTGCTGCCGCCTCCTCCCGGGGCGAGACCACTGCTGCGCCTGACACTGCTCCCAGCTTTGATGCAGCGCTAAGAGCACACGGGCAGTACCATCACCATCATCACCACCATTACGACCATTATCATCGTTATTATTAATATTATGAAAATGATAGCGGCCAAGGAGTGGGAAGCATCACTCGGCTCTGGCAGATGCCCTCGGGCGCTCCCTTTCCCCAGCCCCTGCCAGGGTCCGCAGGAGCCCCGCGCACCGCTCCGCGCCTCCCCGCGCAGCCCCCGCCCAAGCAGCGGCGGAGACGACTGGAGGGGTCCAATCCAAATAGTAACGACGGCCCCCGGCGGGTAGCCTACCTTGAGCTCCTCCGTGTCCAGGTTTACCGATCTGTCCATAGAGCGAAACTGAGCGGAGGGGAAACTAGAGAAGTTGTGTTCCCCCCAAAATAAATAAATAAAAGTAAAGGAAAAAGGAGGGAAAAAAAACCCAAACCCAAAAACACAAACCCCACCGCACAACAGCAGACGGAGGCGGCAATCTAGTCTCTCAGTTTCCAGCCTAAACTCAGCCTTGTCCTCCAAACCCTGGCAGCTGCTCTCAGTCTCATTCTCCGCGATCACGCCTCCACCGGTTTAAAAAAATAAATAAATAAATTTCACTTTTTTTTTTTTCCTTAAGGATTCAAGCTCCAGGTGATCTCCAGTGGAAGAGATTCGCGTCCTCAGGCAACGGGAGGAGGACACAGCAAAAAAAATCCGCTCAGTTTAAAGATTATTTTTTCTTCTGCAATAAGCTCAGAAACCGGCGAATCGCTGCATCCCGAGGAAAAATACTGTTTCTCCGGACAGCATCATGCAGCAGACTTCGAGCAAATGTGTTCAAACTGAAGAGAATAGCCTGTCATAAAAGCCTTTCTCCGTCATGCCTACTCTGGTAGCTAATTTAGCACCCTGTGAGTGCAAGACGTTAGCGATGAACAATTCTGCTGGCAAGATAACAAAATCCCCCAACTCCTGCATACACTCAGAAATTCTTTGTAGCTAAAGGTATTTCCTCAATAATAACACTAGGGAAAAATAAAATAGGAAAGGCTGTAGGGGATGGTCTTCTTTGAAGGTTATGCTAAGAGTTGGGAGGAAAAGAGGAGGTGGATCTCTTTGCAGAAGAGAAAAGGAAGAAAGGCAGAAATTCCCCCCTTAGCTCCTGTTTTACTGTCCTTCGCCGCCAGGTGACTGACTTCCCTCCTCACGGCCCGCTCGAAGGGGATTTCTCCAGCTCTCCAAAAGCAACATTTCCCTTTCCGAGCAGCCCAGCCCCGGAGCTTAACGTCGGCGGCCGGCAGCACCTCCCCGGGGGCGGGCACGGGTACGGACCCACCCGCGCGCTCGCCAAATGGCTCCTCTCGCTAGCCACACGTGTCCTGAATAACAGCCACGCTCACCGGCATAAAAACCACCACTGCCTCCCCACCACTCCCTTTACAAACCGTATATATCTATATATATATGTGTGTGTATGTATTTATAAAATATATACCTGTGTGTGTGTGCAGGTGTGCCTAAATTAGTAAGATGATGTGAAACTTCATCTCCGGCTAGAAGTGCACGGATGTTATGCAGCTGTTGAGTGTATCATTAATGTGCTGCAGCTTTGGTGGAGCAGCATTTCTGATGGCACATGGATTAAGTCTTGAGCCTCTCTCAGGGTGTTACTTTACTAATCTCCTTTTTTGAAGGATTCACTGTCTTGCAGCTCTCGCATCATTCTAGAGAGAATCAAAATTAGATTTAAAAATTCAAATTCCTCCCCACTGAGATCCTGATTTTATCACAGTCCTTTATTGTAAATCTGTCAGTTGAAGTTCTGCAGAACAAGGCTGTGATTTTTGTTCCCCTGCTATCAGTCTCTTGGCGGCCTTATTTATTTAACTCCATGAATGACAAATTCGGAACTATCACTTTCTGGTTCTATCACCTCCTTTCTACACTGCTTTAAATAGAATTGGTATTCCTGATAATTTGACATAAGTAGACAGATCTAATATCCCAAAGTGTATACTCTGTTTCCAGTTCAATATAGATTTGATTGCAGCTTCCAAAACTTCAAAGTTAACATAAGCTTGAGGGCTGGGTGATGCCCAGTGAGGACTGAATATAGCCCTCATCTAGAAAACTAAAGATGTGATGCAGACACAGGCAAAAGACAATTCTCCTCTTAGCACAAATTGTATATGACTTCCAGATTCATTGTGAATGTACTGTAAATATCATTATTATCATTAATATAGAACTGCAATTTATAAAGATTAAAGACTTGGCCTGGTGTTCCCATGTGAGCCAACACACTTTTGTCTAAATAAAAGATGTGCAAAGTGGACACTAACTCTAGTTGCTGTAAGACCTATAGAAATTTGTGGGTTTTTTCCCTGACAAAACCCCACCAATCTACCCCATTCATGCCCCAAATAAAAAACCTGGAGAGATGTCTAAAAGACCAATCTGAAGGAAAACATCTCAGAATACACTTCTAGGGCTCCCCAAATGTGCCAACATGCAGTACTGGGAAGAGAGAATTGCCCCAGAGTGTGACACCAATCAGGGGACATAATCCGTGAGTACCTTGGTGCCCTGGCTGGTGCCAATGGATAATGGATTGCTGTTGCACCGCAAAACTTTCTTGGATGGGTCACTCCTTAGTTTGTTTTCATGTGGGTACCAAGTGTGCTGGGATGAGATATATTTGAGAATCCTCTACTGAAGTTTGCTGATAGTGGTCAAGAGTTCAGGGAGGAGACAAGGAAAGTTGACAGTACAATCATATAAGCCTAATTTCCTAGAAAACAATAGAAAACAAATTGATTTTGACAGTCACTTTAATAACACTTTAAAATACATTTCAGTTTTCATAGGTAACATAACCTAACAAGTGGCTTTTTGTTGCTAAGACAGGCACTCCAAAGTTAATTAATACCAGACTTCTGGTTGCTTCAAATATCTAAGTTTGTTATCTCGTGTATAAACCATAAGACCTCTCTTTTCCCCTTGCAGGGCCCTAATTCAGAAGACACCCCTGACATTTTCATCCTCATTATTCATATATGGCCCTATGTCTTAGTCATTGAACACAATGTGGAATTATTATTTTCCTTAAAGAGGGCTTTCTGTTTCATTTAGCACAGTTAACAACTGTATTCTGCATAAGTGTCAACACAAAATTTTACTATACTGGCAAATATTATTATTAGCATTAATTGAGGGGAAAACTGAAACCAAGCCAAGAGGCTAGATTCAAAGAGGAGACAGTAAATCTTGAAGCAAATCAGAGCCTGAGCTCTGAAAATGAGGCCCAAGCCTGGTGCCTGCATAAATGAGTGTATGGAAATGAAGAACACAAAACAAGCAGCAGCCTGCAAGCTCACCAAGCTCTGACTTTGACCTTAGGCCTTTTGTGCAGCAGGTCAACAAGTGAAAGACCAGTGAAAGAAATGTGTTATTTTGTATACATCCAACTGCTTTAGCTACTGTATCACTTATATTCATGTATTCATCTTCTTCATTCAACTGCTAAGCCTTCCAGCTTTTATTTTTTTTATTTTAACTAACAAACCACTGTACAAATGTCATTCACTGCCTAGTCCTACATCTTTCCTGTACCCCAGTCTTCCTATGCCAGGCATTTCTGGAAAGCATAATTGAGGATTATACATTTATAATTAAAGGTTGTCTTGTCAGGATTTAATGAAAGACTCTGTGAGAGGAGAATCCTGGAAAAACAAGCATCCTTAAAAGCTAAGTGTTTAATTTTGAAGTACTTGGCAAGGTTAAAGTCCAGTTTAGGTTATTCTTTCATGTTTAGTCTTCTGGGTTATTTTTTTGGTTGCTTGCTTGCCTTTCTCTCTCTTCCCCCTTTTATTGAGGCTAAAAAGACTTGCTTTCCACAGATTCTTGCTGTACATTTTTGTAGCAGAGTTGACCCCAAAGTACAACAGCAGGATACAGAGCAGATACTGGACTTTGCTACAGCCACCCAGGTTAGAGCAGGATTTTACCCAATACAGAAAATTTCCCTCCAGGACTTTAAAAAAAAAATAATTCTGCAGTCATTTAAGACTGCAGGCAACAGGGGAGCATATTTTTCTAAATAAGGTCTGCAAAAACATCTTCATAATCATAAGGTATTAGCAAACTAATGTAGGAACTGCAGGCAACTCCCCCTGTGATACTTCAAAATGGTGAGCAAGTGCAGTTCAAACCTATGCTGGGAGCAGTGAGAGTGTACAACTTTTCAGCAACAAATCATGCTTTAAAACAGGCACAGTAGTTCCAGTAGATAGCTCTCATGGTTTCCTTATTTTTCCAGAGATGCCAAGATAGGCATATGTCCCATACAATATGTCACAGAGTGCTTTGTCCTCTAGTCTGCACATTTATCTTACCTTTGACAGAGACTTTTTCTCAGATTGAGGGGTTTCCACAATGCCTAGAAGACCTTCTTGGATGGGTTTGTCTTCTCCAAGTACAGATAATTTACTGAGTTCCTCTAAGCTCTTGGTATAGCCCATGAAGGGAGGTAAACAGTTCTAAAGGCTGACTTATTTCATAGAGGTCTGAATCATGTCTGGAAGTAACTGTTTCCTGCTGACTGTACAAGGAGTTCCTGAAGTTCAGTGGCTGAATCTGGGACCACATGCTCAGTAACTTAATACAGATATGATTGAACTCAAGCTAGAGTTACACATATGTATCTGGAAAAAGATGTCAATCATAATGAAAACATGGAAAATTGTGGATTCATTCATAGTGAAGCCACAGGTGTTAGGCTTTGTCATTTCACTTTCAAAATAGAGAGAACAATTTTCCTAACATACTGTTAGTAAGGAAGAATAATTCAAAAGCCAATACAGAGCTTTTGATATATTTCATAGATATATTCCATTCTAAGAAAAACTCCAAACCCACAAATCCAGCATCTAAGGCTAAGGATACAGACTTCAGCATCAACTATGAGAACATATGAGAACTACTATAGCCTTTAAGCAGAATTACTACATTTTTTCCCAAGTTGTAAGGGAAACCTGCATACCTGAGAATGTTTTTATACTGCTCCACAATGTATAATTTATTTTTTTCTTATTAGTGAATGTTAGGCTAACATAGGTACATGTATGTTACATTATGATTATCTCTTAGTAAGAGTAGAGTAACATAGAATTGGAGATTTTGGGGCTGAATTCTATAAAATACCAAACTGTATAGTAATCCAAATTGTAGTTTACCAGTCTGGATATTCAGAAAAGAAACACTGTTCAGACTTCCAGCTTAACAAAGTACAACATCTCTGTAGCTCAAAGGATCTAAGGTATTCTAACAGTTTATTATCCTAATGCATAATTCTTTTTAATGCATATGGATTCTGGAATAACTGAGCTTCCTAGCAAAATTATTTACAGATCTCTGGGAAGTAATTTTAACATTTTAAGTAAATGAAAAAATAGATAATTATGTTGAGAAATCTGTAAAGCTTTAGCTATTATTAAAATAAATTTAATGAACCAGAAAAAAAAAAATCACACTTTGTGTAGGAAAACCCACTAATTTTCTAGTGCACTGTTTAGAGAAGCTGGTCATTGTCATAGGAAAGATATAGTTTCACAGTGTGTTCAGTTTTATCAGGAAGTAAATGCTTTTTACAACAATGGTATTTATACTGTAAGCTCTTGAGGACAGAGACCTTTTCTTTTTAATATCTGGCAAGTACCATACAAAGACACATGTATACATTAATATTTAATATACAAATACTAATAATACCTCCAAGTGAGGAGCATATTTTCTCACAAAATCATGTTAAATTACATCTCTGAATGTAAATACAACAGTCTTACAATTATAACTAGAGCTATTCCACAGTAATACCAAGAAAGACCTGAGTGCTGTGTGTTTGCAATTGGTACATATTTGTAAATCATATTTCTGAGGGTATGGGACTTGTGTGGTTTGAGATTTGTGTGTGTTTATACATGTGCATGGACATTTTTCTGAGCCCCATTGGTAACCTTTGAACCTAATAACCAACTTTAACCTGCATTAATAGAGGTCTTAAATAGACCCTCCCACCTATTTGGGAAAGTAAATAACATTATACAGAAGAGAACAAAGACCAAGCTAATACCTTCACTCAAGGGGGGATTGCAGAGTAAATTCAGTGTACCTTAGTAGGTGTCTAAAAATCTGCAGGAAAATGGTAAGTTTAAAAAGCTTTAATCTTGTATTTATCAGGCATGAGAGCAGTCCCTATTCAGTCAAGCTTAGTGCCCTTTGTTGATCTTCTTGTGTCTAGCAATGAAAAATTCTTCACAAACAAATTATTTTGCAGTTATGTTTACCTCCTCAGTGGATTCTGTGCTGTCTAATTAAGGGTGAGCTCATGTTACCTTAGTACAATTCGGTTAAAATGTCAATCAGCCAAAAGGCAAATCTAATGGAAAACAGGCTTTATTAGGAGCCGTGCTCAAACAACTTCTTTGTATACAATTTTAAATGATGTTGCCATACTTACTACATTTTTATATGAAATTCCCATTGTATAACATTTATATATACATATATGCTATTATATCTATCTCAATGTTTTCAACAGCCCTACTTGTATCACTACAGATTGTAAACAATAGCATGTTAATTGTATTAGAGAATGTACATATCTGGTTCTGTTTCTTATTCAAACAAAAACAAGCCACCCATACTAAACCAATAAACAAAAACCTCTTAACAACAACAACAAAGAAAGAAGAAAAAGTAGCCTCTCTGTTACTGAACTGAATGCAGCTGACCACATACTGTAGTCCTATGAAATGGCAAACATAGCCTGGGGTTCCCAGACAAGTCTTTTTGGACAATAGGAAAAGCACATAGCTCATTCATTTCTTTTAATATATTAGGTTATGGGTCTAAGTTACTGCAGAATGCATATTCCAACTCACTGCTGGAACTTAGTACTTGAACTCTGGGTTTGCTGAAATGGTGTATTCACATAATCACATCCAGAAATCTTGGGCATTTTTTTCTTATTCATTTATGTACAGAATAAGGTACAGAAAAAAAAACAAATTCTATACATCTCAGGGAGGATTTGCAAACAAATTAAATGTAGAAACACAGCATTACTTCTGGTCAGAGTTACCCTGCATTTAGGAAAATATTTAAGTGCAGAAGCAACATCCATAGCTGGCACAATGCACCGCTTTTTAGAAGAGGTATTGTTAAGCAACAGCAGTTCACCAGGGAGGCTGCTGCTAGCCCTTCCAGGGCATAACTCATTCCTCTTTTCAGTGGTGTGCATATTTGAGGGCATCAGCAAGTTTTAGTGATGGAGGGAGACACTTTTTGGTTTGAGAAATTAAATCTGGAAAGAAGCCATTTTGCTCAATTTTATGTGAGGTATTGCTCTTAACATAAGCGTTAAGGAAATGCTCTGCGGTTTCACCATTCCTTTCAGGATCACGCACACACTGAGAATTTCTTGAACACCTAGAGACAGATGAAGCTTCCCATACTCATCTTAATTTACTACTTATGTTCAGTAAACCTGCAACAGACGGCGACTGGATTGTTCTGAGGGTTTTAGTTCACTGTGGACTCTGCTTCCTCAGGCCACCAGCTCAAATCCTACCTAGACCTAATTAATGGCTATTAATTAATGACCATTTAGAGAGGTATGTGCTAGGCACCAATAAGCGCATAACAACTACAGAACTGACCATTACTACCTACTACTACCATACATCTAATTGCACCAAGGAGGCTGCTGTCCCAAGAAAGCAACATATACAAGTTAAGACTGAGTAGCATAGTTCATTTCAGACTTTTCCCCTTTTGTACTCAAATGATATAAAATCTTAATGATCAAAAGATCTGTCTTAAAGATAAACTAAAGGGATATAAGATGCCAAGAGTGTTCAGGAAAACAGCAACTCTTATAGCAGTCTGATGTTTGTTCACAGCACATATCAGTTTTAGAGGATCAAGGTTTGGATGAGTTGAACTAAGAGGCAGAAATAAAGGAATTTAGGTGGCAGAAAGAGCAAAACTACAATGTCTTTGTACTTATTAAGAACTTTCTCCATAAGTGTTAAGGCAGCACTTTCCATAAATGGAGAAAGGCTTAATTTTCAGCTTATTTTTAATACTTATTGTGTGTTGTCTCCCCTCCAATAAAAGGAAAAGCAGACAATCAATATTGCTGATTATAAAAATAGGAGGTTTATGATTGAAGATGAAATGTGATGAGTTAACCTTTTCAAGAAAGCTGTGTTTAAATAACTTATTAGCGTCTGTTCTTTTATCTGCTTTTTATGAGCCATTCGTTCAGGTCCTAATAGATAGAGTGTGCATTGGGTTATCTCTGACAGCCAAGAGTGATAGCAGTAGTTGTTCATTCTTTAAAGAGTACAGAGCTTGATTGTGAAAGTTAAATCCAGGAATGACAGAATATTAACTGCGCTACTAACTTCTCAACTGATGCTAATATTTTTCCATAATCCTAGCCTACTTTTTCTCACTTCTTTTCCAAAGGATTAATCTTGCTTCTTTGTGTGAAGGATATTGGCGGAGGCTCAGATTTGCAGGAAACAAAATTGTGAGACATTTCCAAAGGAAGGTTTTGTGCTAAGGAACAGAACTTAAAAAAAACCCAACCACCAAACAAAACCCTTTTGCATTTCAAGATGCACCTTGTCTAAACTATGTAACCAAATGATCTCTTTACAGATTTTTTTAAATCCTTGTACTGCACTCACATTTTTTGCTACTTCTTTTCATTGCATCATATTTAAATTCAGTGCTCTAAATCCAAGGAATATATTTTCTAATTTTTTAGAATAACTAAACAAATAATAATAGTGCTAATAATACATCAGCGTATTCTCTGACTTTATGCTAGAACTGAAATGTGTTACAAGCAAATGTGAAATGATCCTCTTCTTTGATATTCATACAACACAAATACATGGCACCTTCATGAGTGCCTGTGTCTGAAGCACTAAAGGTGTTCACTGGGAGAACTTTAAATATTTCTAATGATGTCAGCAGTTCCAGCTATTTTGATCTGAAACACTGGCCTTCTTGACAGCTGTAAGAGCAGTATCCAGCCTATCTTCTTTTCATGTAACTACAGATGGAACAAAAATGTAGAAGGAAGTTATTTTTATGTATAATACACATATCTCTTCTGGAGCTATGCCTATGAACATGCGATCTCACACATAGCTAGGGCTCCTATGCACAAACTGATTATGAAATCATGCTTGTACTTAAGCTAGTGAGGAATGAATAAAGTACAGAGGTGCTCACTAGGAACAGAAAAAAATATTCTTCTAATTGTTGCAGTTTATGTTAAACAAAGTCAGAAGCCAACAATGTTGATTGCCACTAAGAACATGAAGAGACCTTTGATCATAACTTCATGTCTGCATTCTACTGACTTTTTTAAAAAAAAAGGCTAAAAATATTAAGATTCTGATTATTATGAAAATTCATTTTTACTTATTGAAAAAGATAATAATCACAGTCAATAAGTTGAGATTTTAATTTTGTGTTACATAACTGAAATGTGAGAAAATAGTTCTTTTTCAGGGTCTCTTTTTCCATTTTGAGGTGGAAATATAAAAAAAATTATTTTGTGTCATCTTTTTTTTCAATATTTGAGGCAGTACTTTCCAACAATTGTCAGATATCAGATGAAAATCAAAACACTCATCTCAGAGAAACACAAAAGCATTTTATTTATGTTCTGTTACGTTTCATTCCTCTTCCCAGATTTCAATATTTTTGCTAATATATCTCTATGTTAGATGACTAAGCTATTAAGTTACTCATAACAATTCATGGTGAGTCAGCATATGTGATTTCCAACTTGTTCTGTATTTTATAACTTGGACTCTAGATTTAAACTCACACAAGACAAAAGGCAAAACAACAGCAGTTTGAACTGCACAGTTTTTTTCCAAGATGTTAAAACCTTTTGGCTGATTTTGAGATAGACAGGTAAAATAGTTCCCCCTGAATGGGGACACAGTTAGCATGTGCCACCAAAACCTCGTTTACACTTCTGCTATCCCATCTTTCAGTTATTTCTAGCTATTCTCACGTCAGAAACCTTGCAGCAGATGTTCAGGGTAGAAGTCCAGCTTTAAAATAAAGAGGAAGAAAAAGAAATATTCAGACAATATCATGGTTTTTTTCTTGCTAAAAGTGGGAGTATTTCCAATTTTCAGGGTCCTTTCAGAAGATGAAGGAAAGAAAGCAGCAGAAGCATAGCGGTGCCAAATTACAAAGAACTGGCTGTACAGGTGATCCTATTCTTAACTCCCTCTGCAGCTGAGAGGTTATGCCATTTGCCCTTTCAGCCTACAGAGCACTGTGCTGTTCAAAAGACTCAAATTTGGAGTCCTTTTTCATCAGAGCAGATGCAAACCAGCACTATATGCTGGTATTTGTTAGCATCTAATATTTGGGGCCCTATCTTATGGGACCCCTCTCTTATGGGGCATGTGGGGTTTTTTTTTTTTTTTCATTTTTCACTGGAAAAAAAGAAATGCAAAGCTACTTTTCTACTGGGAAAGATTAGGTGACTGTGGCTGTCATGCCAAATAGATAGGTTCATCATCCTAGATCATAGATACTTGTTCTAGAATGAAAATATAAGCATTTTTATATGACATGGGTAAAGAGAGCCATGCCTTGAATGGAATAAAGTAAAATGGCAGCAACACATTTATGGGAACTCACAGGTCACTGCTAGTGTATCATGCCTCTCTAAAACAACATGGAAGACTTTTGTCCCAGATTCAGCAGTAGCAGTCAATTTTCTTCTTCTTAGTAGCTGGTGCAATGCTGTGGTTTTGACTTTCAGCCTGCGGATAACACCAATGGTTTTAGTTGGTGCTAAGTCATGTTTAGTTTGACAAAGGACTTTCTGAGCCTCATGCTCTGCCAGGGAGGAGAGGAAGCTGGGAGGAAGAGACAGGACACCTGATCCAAACTAACCAAAGAGGTATTCCATACCACAGCACATCATGCCCAGTATATAAAGTGGTGGCAGTTACCCAGAAGGGCTAGATCACTGCTCAGTCAGGCTGGGTGAGCGATTGTATTCTCTTCCCTTGTTATTTCCCTTATCATTATTATTATTATTGGTGGTAGTAGCAGTGATTTGTGTTATACCTTAGTTACTGGGTTGTTCTTACCTCAACCTGTGGGAGTTACATTCCTTTGATTCGCCTCCCCATCCCTCAGGCAGCAGGGTGGGGAAGGGAGAGTAGGGTGGGGAGGAAGGGTGGGGTATGAGCTAGCAGGCTGTGTGGCAGCTGGGCTTAAACCACGACAACTTTATAGACTCTCCTTGCCAAGAAACTTGTTTTGTTTTGTTTGGAGTAAACAATGGCTAAAAGACTGACAATGTATTAAGAAAATAAGGAGATTTTTAAAACCTCCACTTTTACTGTATGTTCAATATTGAAGAAGTTTCTTAGGGAACTGAGAGGGATGGCAGTTGGATGTGGCTTTAAAATGAGTATGTGCAAAATGAAATTGTTTTGTTGAAGTAAAATATGTGTTTGTGTGTCTCCAAGATCCTGATTTCATTGCCTTCTCTGATGCCCTTTCACCTGCAAGAGACCTTTACAATGGAGGGATACCATCTCCCCACCTCCAGAAAACAGGGGGGTGTGGTTCCTGCATTTTGATAGTCCAGGAGATGTCGTGTAAAGTGGCCATTTTGCATCTGCTCTGCTTGTTTGTAAATAACTGAATTTAAAGCGAGGGGTGTTCAGGGTAAGAGTGATGTCTGCATTGCACGTTGAGTCCAAGAGATGTGTTTTCATTAACAAACAAAGAGCCTTTAGATGAGATGCTCTAAAAAAGCTCCTTTTGTAAAATGGAGAGTGCTAGAAAGTGTGTGTCACTGCCACTGTCACCTAATAGAGGTTATGCACTGATAGAAGGAACAAGGGAGCTGGCAGAAGCCTGTCTCTCGCTGTCAGTTCCAGGCTGCAGGCTTTTATGTTCATTTGTAATGCAATCAATAAGGAATAGCTTAAATTGGGCTCTGGAAGCTTGATTTTATAGTTTGCTAAATTTCTCTTTTAAATCTGTTTAAAATAAAAGAGAAGTTTCTATGGAAACCTTCCCTTTTATTCAAAGAAAACATCTCCAAGTCTCCTAGGCACTGTCTGCCTCACACAGCCAGAGCTGGCTGGATCCATGCCAAGAGCCACCATGCTCTTCCAAACCTGGAGTGCCGGCACAGCACCGGGCAGTGTGGCAAGCACCTGCTGCCGCCTTGTGATGCAATTAATGTAGCCTCTTCCACCACCTACCATAGACCAGGGAGGTGGTGCCCCATATTCATACTCTTACAGGTCCCAAAACAGGTGGCGACAAAGGGATTTCCTTGCTGGCCTGGGAAGCACCAGCAGTGAGAGGGATGTATCCTTGCTGCCATGCAGCACTTCCCAGAGGACTGAGTGTGTGGTTGTAGGTAGTGGGAGATGGTGGCCACTTCAATCTTGCTAGAAGGGTAGGGGTCCTCAAGGCTTCCAGGACTTGAAATTGTTTGTTCATATAATTATTTAGATAGGGGAAACACCAAAAACTGAAACCCAAACAGCTTTCATGAGATAACATCTGTTTCTAAATTAAGAAGTCTTAGGATCTTTTTCCCAAGTAATGAAAAAATATCTGTCGAGATCAAAGACAAAATAAAACCTGAATTAATTGCTCTCTTTTAAAAATATTGTTACTCATTATTGTCATTAGCATCCACTGATAGGGAGGATTTCTTTTGTCTGAACTTAGAGAACTTAGGGCAGTTTGCTTGCTTGGAGGTCTGAAAAGCTCTCTTTTCCTAAGCTTATCTCCCCTCTCAGTTTATGATATTCTGAGGTTTGGGGGTTTATGCCTATTGATGCAAACTGTATACATTGCTGCTGTGCTCAAGATCTTTCCTCAGCCTTCATTCCCATCACCCTGCCTCTGGCCAGCCTTTCACATTGTTATCCAGCCCAGAACTGGTTTGAACTACCTGACAGAAATTAGGATTTAAGAGTTTTTTAAGCCAATCTTGAACTTAATGTGACTGCGTACTCATCAGCTTCACCCACTGTTCATTTACTCTGAGCCATAACAATTATATATGGAAAAAAAAGAAAGCTAAAAAAATCTGTTCTGAAAGAATCTATAACAGTTGTTACCTTAAAAGTATAGTAGAATATTTGTAGAAAGACAAAAATATAAACCATGGCTTGTCATAACTTTGATAAAATTTGTCAAAGGTAACAAGCAGTATAATTGCACACAATATTTTAGAATTGTGCTGCATTCGATTTCATGTAATTTATTTTCAGCACAGTGCATTGTTACATGAGCTATTGAATAAAGAAAATAATTCAGTTTTGCACCCTTTTATTTTTAAAGTCAGGAGTAAAACATGTTAGGTTTGAGGCATGTATACGATACATATAATACATACAATAAAATATGACAAAAAGATACGTGCTAATATCAGTATTTTTCTAAACTTTATTTCCCTAGGAAAAACAGAGGCAGTAGCTCAATATATACAACACTGACTTACCCCGGATGATCATCCCTCATCTTCTAGGTGAATACAGCCAAGAGAAAAGTTCCTGTACACATTCTTCATTGATTCCTGTGCAAGTAAACTGCCCTAAATTAGCAAACAGGAAGTATTTATTTATATGAGGAAAGAATTTTTTATTATTATTTCATTTTTAGATTTTATGTAATGATTCTTGAATAAAAGATCTCAGAAAACCATCTGACTACCATAGGGATTTTTTCTTAATCCCTCCAATGAACTCTGCATTTGTTCTGAAGCTCACTGTAAGGTAGCTAGCATAAGGTTGATATAAAACAAGACTGTTCAACTTTTGTGACAACTATAGCTGGATTTTATTATAGCAAGTTGCTCATGGATCACAGAACAAACAAACTTTATAATGTGATGAGTCATTTGGGGGATAGATTCAACCTTTGTTCCAGAAGTTGGACAGCAACACTGTAATACATTAAGGGCTCCATTACACTGTAGAGATACCATGTGAACAATAGCTGGAAGTTGGAGTATTCATTTATGCACTCAATAAAATATGTAGTAGCTCTTTCTGCATAAACACAAACAAAATTATGGCAACAAATGACAAACATTAAATCATTATTTTTAGCACATAGTCTGTTATTTTGACTGTATTATTCGTGCATGCTTCTCTAATGACTTTGTGATTAAAGCTGCCAGAAATAATGTTCTTTAACCTCACTGTCATCAAAATCCACTTAAATTGTGTCATTTTTAATTAAAGATTATTTTAATTTTTCCGTAAGAGAAAAAAAAATCCCATTAGATAATGGTCAAAAGCAAAAAAGAAATTGCTATGCTTATCAATCCCACATCACAGGTATGTTTAATTAATTCTTGTCCTTTGGAGTCCCTAGATGAAAGATCAAAACAATCAATTTCATAGTTCAAAGCCAAGATACAGCATTGGGATTTGCCAGGGTAAGTAAACTGCTTAAGAATACATGTATAATGATAGAGAGCTGGTTATCACCTGAATGCAGGAAGTTTCAGAACACTCTTTATCTCATTCAAATGTCCTTACAGCTTTATATTCACTCCAAACAATAGAAATGCCTTAAGACTCACTGGAATACTGTATCACAGGGCTTGTGATAACTCCTGCATTTCTCATGTATAGCAGCAATTTTTCATTGGTTCCCCATATCAGTGAGAGCAGAAAAAATGAGGAGGGAAAACTCTCTGGACTTCTTTTACTTGAAGTACATGTGAAACTCATACAGAAATGTTCCAGCATCTTTACATAGGAAAGTACTCAAAAACTTGGTCTCAGCTTCCTTAGCCTTTACCTTTGGTCTCATGCTTGGAATCTTCTAGCTGTTCATTACTCTGTTGTCACAGAAATGAAGGGAGAGTTTGACTTCTGCAAGCAAAAGGCTTTAATTTTTACCAAGTGACTTTGCGTACTGTAAAAAAATAGAGTTTGATGGACATAGACATGAAGATTATTGACCACAAAAATAAAACTGATTTGCTTTATATCCAGTGATAAGGCTTTCCTTTTCTTTGCCCTTTTCTTCAGCAGCAACTCAGAGGGATGACAATTTGCAGTTCCTGCTGCAGGCAAAAGCCTGAAGATGGACACTCCCCTATGTTACCATCACTCTTTTCTGAGTCTCCTCTTCAAGTTTTTAACTGTATGAGTCTTTTGCTTGTGTTGGACAGCTTCTGCAGGTTTTCCTACTCAGAGAAATGATCAGATCTTCCTACCTTATTTTACAGGCATCTATCACCCCAGCATCCAACTCAGCTTTTGGCCCTTCAAAATACTGTCTGTGCTGCCCTTCTGACTTTGCAAATCACCGCCTCTGTTTGATTAGACAACACTTGTTTTAGAAAATATCATGTCCCAACTGTAACCCCATTTTAAGGGCATTTTACAAAAGATATGTCTTTTTATGTGCATACAGCTAATGGATAATGGCCCATTATCAAGAAGCTGTGACTTTATTCATAGGTTTTCTTCCAGCAGTGGAAGCCTTTATTGTTGTTAACACACAATTTTCTGGAGCATTTACATAGAAGCAATTAAGGCCATATTCAGATAGGCGATTATTGTACCTAATGGGTACATAATAGGTATTTAATAGACATTTAGGCACTTACTATGCTCCCCTGTTCAAAAGAGCAAAACTATCAGGTTCTTTACCCAGACAAAATAGAGGAATTGTCATGATGGCCAGGACTAACATACATCAGGATCTTCTTTATTATGGTCTCAAATTTATTGTTCTGATAAAAGCATACAGGATTTATTCTTTGCTTCCTCTGAATTGGTTCTTTTCAACACAGAGCTCTAGGAATTTGTGCAAAGTTCTGGACTTGGTCCTTGTATGACAGGACCTGATGTAAGGAGCAGGTAACTTATCACAATATGTCACTAGTTTCTTTGAGTAGACTGAAAAAATAAAGTCTTTTCCCCTAACATTGCAGCAGTCATTCACCTCATTTACCTTAAGACAGTTTACCAGAAAACTTTCTTCAAGGACATTACCTTGTGAAAAGTCTTTTAGAAACAAAACTCAGGCAAGAATATATTGCTATTATTCTGATTATAACCCGAATCAAAAGAAAGACATAGTTGGTCTACATGCAAAAGACACCACACCTATCCCTGCTACTAGTTTTCTTGCTCTGTGGTTTAAACCAACTAAGTGACCCTGAGGGAGATTCAGTTTGAGCAGAGCAATTTTAAACAAATTGCTAACAAAATCCTGTTATACTTTCAAGCATTTATTTTCTTAAAAAAGTGCTTCATCCACAGAGCTCTCTTGATCAGGTGGTCTGTAACAGATCCCCACAGTTATGTCTCCCATCGCTTTTTTCCCTTTAACCCTGACCCACAAACTCTCTGTTAACTGATCATCTGTCCCCAGAGAGAGTTCCATAGTCTCCAGCCTATCCCTAACATAAAGGGCAAATCCCCCTCCCTGCCTACCAGGCCTGTATTTCCTAAAACTCCTGTAACCTTCCATTCCAACACTCCAGTCATAGGAACTATCCCACCATGTTTCTGTGATGCCTGTTATATCATACCCCTGTAGATGGGCACACATCCCTAATTCCTCTGTCCCACATGGCATCCTTGTCTCTAAATTGGAGAGACAGCAATTTGATAGGTGGAACACTCGGTGGATAAAGAACTGGCTGGATGGCCGCATGCAAAGAGTTGTGGACAATGGCTCAGTGTCGGAGGCCAGTNGAACTGGCTGGATGGCCGCATGCAAAGAGTTGTGGACAATGGCTCAGTGTCCGGCTGGAGGCCAGTGATGAGTGGTGTCCCTCAGGGATCAGTGTTGGGACTGGTCTTGTTCAACATCTTTGTCACTGACATGGACAGTGGGATTGAGTGCACCCTCAGCAAGTTTGCCAATGACACAAAGCTGTGTGGTTCGGTGGATACACTGGAGGGAACGAATGCCATCCAGAGGACCTTGACACGCTTGTGAGGTGGGCTGATGCCAACCTCATGAAGTTTAACCATGCCAAGTGCAAGGTCCTACACCTGGGTGGGAGCAATCCCAGGCACAGCTACAGGTTGGGCAGAGAAGAGATTCAGAGCAGCCCTGAGGAGAAGGACTTGGGGGTGTTGGTTGATTAGAAAATCACAGAATCACAGAATCACCAGGTTGGAAGGGACCTCTAAGATCATCAAGTCCAACCCATGCCCTACACCTCAACTAAACCATGTCATCAACTTCTATATCCAGTCTTTTTTTAAACACATCCAGGGATGTGAACATGAGCCGGCTGCAGTGTGCACTCCCAGCCCAGAAAGCCAACCGTATCCTGGGCTGTGTCAAAAGCAGCGTGACCAGTAGGTCGAAGGAGGGGATCCTGCCCCTCTACTCTGCTCTCGTGAGACCTCACTTGGAGCATTGTGTGCAGTTCTGGTGTCCTCAACATAAAAAGGACATGGAGCTGTTGGAACAAGTTCAGAGGAGGGCCATGAGGATGATCAGGGGACAGGAACATCTCCCATACAAAGACAGGCTGAGAAAGTTGCTGTTCAGCCTGGAGAAGAGAAGGCTGCGTGGTGACCTCCTAGGAGCCTTCCAGTGTCTGAAGGGGGTCTGTAGGGATGGTGGGGAGGGACTCTTCATTAGGGACTGTAGTGACAGGGCAAGGAGTAACAGATTAAAACTTAAACAGGGGAAGTTCAGGTTAGATATAAGGAAGAAATTCATTACTGTGAGGATGGTGAGTCACTTGAATGGATTGCCCAAGGAAGGTGCGAATGCTCCATCCCTGGCAGTATTGAAGGCCAGGTTGGATGAAACCTTGAGTGACATGGTTTAGTGTGAGGTGTCCCTGCCCATGGCAGGGGGGTTGGAACTAGATGATCTTAATGTCCTTTCAAACCCTAACTATTCTATGATTCTATGATTATGCTGCTTCTAGCTCCTGTAAAACTCAGACTGAATCCAGAGAAAATGACCTGAACTTTGAGTTTTATGTAACTTACTGATGTTCCCAATATTGCTATCTAAACTCAAAGTACAGGCTCTGTAGTTTAAAAAAAGAAGGTTTTTGTTTCATTTAAACTATGAAATGTGATGTGAACATTATTGAAACTTTTTTTTTATTTAAGCACTTTTTAGATTTACAGTCTGAAAACAAAATGCAAAAGCTGTTAAAAGTGGAGTTGTAAAAACTTTTAGGGTAACCTTTTTTTCTTTAATATACAAAATATTTCACAAGTAGAAACTGCTTTGGTGGCTAATAGAAAATATGCGCTTCTTAGTTTGTACCAGAAATATATTACAAGGTGAATTACTCACATTCCCAACGCATTCATGCCTAAAGCATTTTAAAACTTGAACAGATTTTAGCTCTTGAACAGCACAGGGGACTGCTCACTCTCTTGCATCCGCCCATCTTGCCTGGTCATGCAGATTTAAGGTAGCTGCCAGGAAATGGGCTGCCATCCAGGGAGCTAAACAGAAGCCATTACACTGAAGAGCAAATATGCCACAGGTCCTTGGCAGTGGTCAAATAGCTTGAAGAAAGCATTTCCATTGGCAAAAAAAGAAACACAACAAACAAACCAATCAACTCAAAATAAAAGGAACAAGCCCCCAACAGCCCAAAGAGTGTCTTTTAAAGATGCAAAGTCAAAACAAAAGAAAATAAACCCAGAAGTTAAAAAAAAAAAGTATATCTCCCACCCTCCTCAGATTAATTATAGTCAAGCTCAGGCAAGCAGTTGGCCACTTTCAGTTCACAGGTGAAAATTCAGGCTCCCCCCTCTCTGTGCTTTCCCTGGCAGGTACTGTGTGATGCCTGGCAGCAGCAGTACCTGTGTTCTCACACTGCCTTTTCTGGAACTGGGAAACAGCTACGATGATTTTTCTTGGAAAAAGTGCTGTAGTAATCCCAGCCATGGGATCAGGCTCATTACAAACTTAATGGAGGTAACCTTTTGCTTAAGCTATGGCAAAAACAACCTCTGTGTTGTTTTCAAGCACATCATCCTTACAGAAAACCATACTTCTGATGATAAAATATTTGAACCCAGCTCTCAGGGGACCTCTAACTCTGCCTGTGGAACATCACAAAAGCTCTCAGACATTTTAGATGTTTTGTTAAATCTCCACAGCACTGGTTTTTACTGGTTTTTGGCTGTGAAACTCTGCACCATTCTTTTTGAGCTGATGCAAGCTCAGTCCTGACAGCAGAATGCCTGATTTTAAACTGAAAGGTGAAGAAGAAAGTCTGAGTTTTTAATGTTCTGGTAACAACTCTGGTTTGGCAGCTTGCAAACCAAATAGTGCAAGCCAAGAGATAAAGCAGATCAAAACAAAGCCCAATGACCTAAACTTTAAGCAGAAACAACACATTTCCAGAACTGTTTCTGTTTTTTCCTTCTGGCCTCTTTTTGATTAGAGAGAAAGACACACAAGTCTCAGGTCAGAGGAGTCACACCTGCAGGAGACCCAGGCAGCTCATCCATCATTGCAGTGAGTAAAGCAAAGCTCATAAACTTCTTTGTCTACTTCATATTTAGGTAGCAAAGAGTAACTCTTGAATCTTAGTCAACTGAAGTTGAAAGTATTTTTAAACAACTCCTAAATTCATACATCCTTAACTTGATTTGTTTCTGGATTCTTGTCACACCCAAAGTACTTTTAAAAGTCAAAGGCATACTGACGTGGAAAATAAAAAGTAGAATTCATATTGCATGGTTGGTAGGTAGATGAAAGTAGTTGTTTCTGTTATTCAGTTTGTCCAAGGAGAAATGCTGCAGCATGGTCCCCAGGAAACATAACCTCATATCTTTTTGCCACATTCCTAGTGGTCCCATAATTGCAATAGTAAAAATAATCACATATTTTTATGTTAACAACAGGTGCACTAGTAGGCCTTTCAGTAGCAATCCTGTTAAGCTATCTGCATCTTACCTGGGGTTATACTTTCAGTTCATGTACATGTACTGAGTACATTGCAGTCTCAATTGAATATGCTACAATCCATAAAAACCACTTTTTTCATTTAAACGTAGAATCATTGAATGGTTCAGGTTTGAAGGAACCTCAAAATCATCTAGTTCCAACCCTCCTGCCATGGGCAGGGACACCTCACACTAGACCATATTGCCCAAGGCTCTGACCAATCTGGCCTTGACACTGCCAGGAATGGAGCATTTGCCACTTCTTTGGGCAACCCATTTTTTTTTGGGTTTTTGGGTGCCTCACCACCCTCACAGTAAAGGTACTGATCATTTACCAGGATAATGCATATAAATTAATAAATAAATAGAAATGAAATCCTGCCAAATCATCCAGCTTTATTGCCTTAATAGAAACTTCAGAAAGCTCCTTTTACTTTTCATTTTGCAAAAATTGCTGTTCATGAAAGACAGAACTCTAAGTCTGATCTGTGTCTACATCTGCAGTATTTGTTAACGAAAGGGTTTCCTAAACCTGTGGGACTGAAGCATAAAAAAGGATGTGAGATTGATGCATACAAAAGGAGGCAGCGTGGGTTAAAAATCTACTTGACAAATACATGGTAAAAATAAATGCAAAGACATCTGCTCAGGAAATCCGAAATCCACAGGTTGTTGGGAGTATGGGAAAGAACCACTGCATTTTGCCCCTGTTCTTTTGTTTGCCTGTTTGTTTGTTTGTTTGTTTTTCTCCAGGTGTGCACTATTGGGCTATGTGGTAATTTGAAAACTATATATATGAGAAGGAACAGCTACAGAAGTAAAATGCTAATGACAGAATAAAGACTGTTTAAGGCTATATATTATGCTGCATATTGTTTATCAAGATTCCTCTTAAAACCTGAAGAAACTGTCAAGCAAGGAATTTATTGCACTAAAACAGTAAAAGAATTTTTTAAAAAGAATTTTCACAAAAATTAAAATCATGTCCAAGAAAAAGAAAAATATAGAATAACATAAAAATCTTTATTCAATAACACATATTTATTTTGTTAAGTGTAAAAACCTTATAATAAAAGGCAAAAGAGATTTGAAGGAACAAGCTTTTAATTGCATAAAAGTTAATAAGGAAAAAATATCTTCTTTAAATTCATCAGAAATAAAAATCCAACCAGAAATAAAGTTTCATTGTCTATTGAAATATACTGACTGATCTTGAGAAAGACAAAGCCATAGTATAAAAGTTAAATTAATTCTATTCACTAATACACAAAGAATAAGGGGAAGGAGGGAGAAACTGTCTCATATTCAAGTGTCAGATGTCAGAATAATTCAATAGAATATGTTGTAGCAAAGCATCAATACAATAAATTTGTTAACTAGGAGAACAAAGGAAATTCAAATATTAAATTGCTGAAATACTGATTATGGTAAGCAATCTGTCAGTCAAATCAGCTTCACTGAAGGGCAGCAAGAGGTATCGAGATATTTCTAGACAAAATCAGTGCATGACTTCAAAACTGAGACTACCGATAAATGCTATGAGAAAGTTAGACTTATGAGATAGTGAAGTAAGTATACGGAATTTGAAAATGTCAATGGGCTTTATACAAAGGCAATGTGATTTGGAACGTAGTTTTTGCTTCACGTACCTGCTGGAGTCCTTTGATGAAGTCAGTGATGTGGGTAAAAAATACATTTAGAATAGTATGCTAAAATCTACAGCTGACTCTGAAGACCTGAAAAAATATCTTGTGATATTAACTCTGTAAATGGGAATGAAACAACAAATAAAACTCAGTGTCAATGAATGTAAAATAATGTGTTTGTTGGGAAAAGCACAATAACCCTACTATAGACACGCAATAATCAGCTCCACAAAATCTTGCAGTCATTATGAGTAGATTTCTAAAAGCATCAGCTGAATGTTCAGAAGCAGTTACAGTGGTAAATAGAACTTAGGAAACACTAAGGAAGTAATAATTCATTATGACACTATATAATGCCTGGTGAGTCTATGTCTTGACTTCTGGGTGTAATTCTGATCATCACAATTAAAAAAATGCAGCAGAACTGCAGTTTCAGTTTCAGAGGTGGAAGATAAGTCAGATCAGAAATACTGAGATTAAAAAAAAATTAGTTTGGAAAAAAGATGACTGGTAGGAGGATAGGATTACGTAAAATCTTAAACTGCACAGATAATACAGCCAAGGAAAGTTTACCCTTTATATCTCATCACAAAATTGTAAGGGAACATGCTTAAAACAAATTAAAGAGAAGCTCTTATTCATTTATAGTAACTAAAGACAATTAAGTCACAATTACCACAGAACGACAGAGCTCAAAAATAAGTCTAAAAAAGGAATTAAGAAATTAATGTATGATAGGTTTATCAATAATCAATAAAAGCAAAGACCATGCTCAAAAAGTTTTTAAATTGCTGCTTACCAACAACTGGGTAACTGTAGCAGGAGAGGTGCAACTTCCTTTGTACTTGCACTGTTTTTATCATTTCTCTTGAATTGTTCATTACACGTCACTTCTGAGACTGTGTGAGAGGTTTGTCAGGCTTGATACAAGAGTGATTCTTACTGGCATTTGTATTGTCTTTTTCTGACCTGTGTCCAAACCCATACTTTCTGGTGAGTCCTATCCTGTAAATAAAAACATATTAAAGATGCATCGATAGACAGGAATCTGTGAAAGTCCTGTAGTAATTAACCACAAAGGTTCTTCCTGCCTTAACATTTAAGAATCTTCCCTGTCCTTTCTATAACCACTCACAAGACTCCAAGATGCAAGTTTTCCTCCTGTAAAAAGCATCCAGTCTGTGTATTTTTTTTAAAAAAAATAAACTTGTAAAATAGAAAGCTTTGTAATTCATTTAGATAGGGCTTTTGTGAAGCATCTGAAAGAGAATTTGTTTTAACAGATAATTTACTGATCACATTATCTAAAGCCTATCCTATTCCTCTCTGAATTTTGTCTCTGATATGGTGGGAAATAAGTCACTGAAAAAGCATACCCTTCATTTGTCCTATTGAACTTACTAAACAAATAAGAATGTATTGAAATAATGTGACTTAAAAAAACTTGCATAAGTTCTTATAAACCAACATTCTATGTTAATGAGAGTAGGATTTTCTGTATATGATTTTTTTCCTCAGACTTTTTGTATTGTATCAGATTGAGTGACTAAATGACTGTCACACTCTGCCTTAGAGATAGCTTTATTTTAATGATGAGCATTCAGTTTATGAGCTGGATGATGCCTTCCAAAACACAGATGTGTGACTGCACACTGGAAGAAGAGGAGGTTCTTATCAAATATGTTGTTGTATCTCCATGTTTAAATTATGAGTCATTTCAAAGAAACATAAAAATATGGCTAATGAAACTTAAGGTCACATGCAAAAAATGGGGAAAAATAAACTTCATTGGTGATGACAATAAATTGCAAAAACTGACTTGATCATTTGTTAAGCTGGGTACTAGTAAAGAAAATGTATTTTAATCCTACCAAGCATGTGGCTGCATATCAAGCACAGAGGAGCAAAATAATTCTTTACAGAGCAGTGAATATACCCTAGGGATCAGTGAAAGAAAACATTTTGTGATGTAGCGAGAAGGAAGGGGGAAATAACATCACTTACACAGGAACCAACTATTCATGCTCCCACCCCCAAATGGGTAAATGTGGTCTTTGAATGAAATAAGAGGACTTCAAAACTAGAGAGATTTTTATACTAGTATAGCAATTATTGGAACCATCCCATGTTATATTTTAGTAACATCTTTAACATTAAACAAAAGTCCACAATTTTTGATCTTCACGGACAGATTGGATGGTGCAAGTTTGTGCTGTCTCAGCCAGAAACAAATTATGAGTGGATATAATTCTTTTGTTAGATTTGTATTTTACATAAATCTATATAGAAACTGTCATTTTATAGAGATCATATGCATAGAATCTATCTAAATAGTTGAAGTTGATATGGATATTTATACAGAATTTATAAATACATTATCTTCTCTTGCTTTTATAATATGTATATCCTGTATAGATTGTTTCTATCATGCTATGAAATGGTATGATTCTACTGAAATATAAAATATGTATTTCTGGGAATTTGAATATTTGAAAAGTAAATTTATGCTATTAAAAGGAAGTGTCTGGAATTCTTTATGAATTGAATAACATATCAAAACAGGTTTTCCTAATTTTCATTGTTTTACTATTGCACTCACTCACATGTCTACACATTTTTCCTTTCCAATGTCAGTCATCTCTAGAACTTACTGGTACTGATGAAATGAATAGACTGCTGCAAACTCTCCTTTGGGGGAGTCCCACAGGTGATTCAGAAGAGTGTGTTGTGAAAACTGCAGCAGTATCACATAGTCATGTTTCCTTCATTTTGCTTTTTGCTTGGGCTCAACTGCTCTTCAAACCAGCTTTCTTACCATAACTGCAAGATTTCAATTTTCTCTAAAACAATTCAATGAATTTGACTTCTAAAACAGTCTCATATTCTCATTGGCTTTGGATAATGAAAGCTTCCAGATGTAAAATTTCCAATTCTTATGAGAAAAAATGAACTCTTTAAGTTATTGGTATCCCTGTAGACTTTTGAGTCTACAAAATGACAGTATAATGTACAGTGTCTGAATTTAGCATCTGAATATCACAAATCATAGCTACTTAAAGTATGTTTGAGACTATTTGCTGCAGCTCTGAAGAGAGCTGATTCGGCAGAGCTAGATATTATACACAATAGAGAGATTCATAGGATAATTGTCTGTAGTGCAGGAAAATATCTGTTCATTACTGTCTTTATGTATATACTCACAATCACAAACTCAACTGCTATTATATGAAATACATTCTTGGTTTGATCAAAATCAAGAGATAAAAATATGGCAAAAACCACTTCAGCTCCAATTTGTATGACCACTTGTTATTTACCAAATTAAAATCATGTTCATTTTTTTCTTGCTGCTCCCCACTAAGGCAGCAATGCTGAGGCAACATCAGTAGAGTCTTTATTTTTAACAGACTTTTCTCTGGAGCCACATAGGATACTGAGTCCTGCTCACTGTTTTGCAAGTATTTGGAAAAGGTGCTCTACAAACATCTTAGTACTATATGCTGATTTCTACCTACCCAGTTCTGGTTTTACTTATTCCCCTGTGCTCATTTTGTGACTTTTACTAATTAAAATAAAGTTTCTGAATAAATAACATATCAATCAACTGCAGGATTTTCTATGGTCAGAAAATAATCATATTTTACTCAGTATGTTGAATGTATTTCCTTAAAATGTTTTTAAGTTCAAAGAACAAACTAAGATCTCATTCTGATACCTTTAGTATTTACTAATGTATACTGGCACTTTAAAACTACAAGTATAGGAAAGCAGTTAAGGACAGAGCTTTCATGTCATGAAGTTTCCAGGGCTAATTTTGAGACTTTTCCTGACTAATTGAAAAAGTGCAGCTAATGACTTTGGGGTTCTTTGTGGATCTCCACAACAGATTAAATTCAGATATTAGAATAACATAACATAAATGTAAATAATAACAACAATAATAATAGTAATAATTATAATGTTTGGATTATCATTCATTATACAATTCAATTGGTTGTTAAAGGTAAATCATGGGAAACATTTTTAATTATGATTACAATGTCAATAAGAAGTCAAAAGCCAAGAAGCTGGCTGAAGCTGTAATGTTTCAGTATAGATATAGTAAGAAAATATTTGCATTGTGTATGTTGATACAGCATTGCATTGTGTATGTTGATACAGCATTGTATATTTCTCCAAGGTTAAGTATGAAACATTAGATTTCTGGGTTGCCAGGATACACTGGTTGCTCAGTGATGATGCAATGGATCCAGATTAGTATGGAAAAAGAATCAGGAAAGTATATGTTCCATTTCTGAAATATTGGTCACATAAGCATACCCCTGCTTGCCTTCATTAGTTCCAGGCTTAACACCAACACAAGATTTACTTCCCTTTCAATGCTATTTTTATTTATGCTTTTTCCAGCTTGTCTCTTTCTATTTACAGTCAGTAAAGCTTAGCTGCAAATGCTCTAGAAGTTCCCCTTACACACCTACCTATCTGGGTAAAGGTTTTAATGAAGCTATATGACAGATCAAATGCATATTCCTGATTCAGTTTAAGCAAGTTACCTAATCCAACCCACATTACAACAGTTCAAGAAAATCATATTTTCAGAAATAAAAACAAATTACCTTTCCCATTCATTTTTGGATGTGGATGCACCATATAAATGGCTGTGTGTCCACAGGTTAGGAGATGATACAGCACCTGCCACCTGGATTGGCATGGTGATTTTCTAAATGTGACAGGAAGAGCTGATCACCAATTGAAAAACCTCCAAAACCAATTTCACAGGAAATTTGCAGAGCCTAATTCTCAGGATCTGATCACAAAACATATGCCTAAATCCCATGCACAACAAGATTTGGCAGGTATTCGCAAGTGTAATAGCCACCAAATAGCACACAAAGTAGTTCTACCATAGACTTCATTAAGGTGCACAGTAGGTTCTTTCAGAAAGTGGCAGCCGGACAGACCACTGCTGATGCTACCACTGTTTTATCTAATTATATCATTCACCCAATCTGGGAAGACCACAATTCATTCACTTCACCTGTCAGGAGGGATTAAAATTCACACTTTATACCTCTTCTGCAGGTGCTTCTTCATTACTATTTTATTTTGTATTCGTGGCGTGCTTTTGAAGAACCCTTCCTTGTATCTCCATTTAGCACCCTGTGGCTAGCATTGTATTCCCATTTGTCCTAAAGTATGTTTTCTTATACGCTTTTGGGTGGTGATAAGCCAGAACCTATTCCAGGAGCACCCCTGTGAACCTGAAAAGCATGTGCATGTCAGCCCTTAGCACTGTTTGCTCTATTCACATCTACTGCTACTGAGATGTACTGCTTAGTGCAGCCTGGGAGGTTGGCAGGCAAATCCTTACACATAGCATGAAATCTTTTAATGTCACAGCAAAGAATTAAGAATTCATTTCATTAGAGAATCACAAGTGTGGAAACACAAGATTGTGAGATAATTGTTAGTGTGCTTCAAATAAAGCTGTGATCTGAGCACCTATTCCTTTCTATAAGAACTGTCTGTCTATTTTCATATTGTCAATTTAATTGCAAAAAGTGCTGGGTTAACCTCTGAATACTTCCTGTTTGATTTGCAACTGCCATGCTCATGGACTTTCATGTAGATTGTTGTTTTGTACTCTCTGGCCTCCCTTTGTACCAGCTAAACAGCACCAGCAGAAGTAGTAACTCTAATCATGACTTTTTAAGTCAGATACAATTATTACAGAAGATAAGGCACAAACCAGTAATAAGGTTATTGTAATTATTTGAGGAGTGGTGATAATCATTCCCAGACTATTTGCAGGAACATGCACTCACTTCCAACGCAGTAAGATAGTTTGAATTTTCTTTTCTTTTATATCCAGAGTTTCTTTTTCTAAATGTAAAAA
>NDXB01012739.1:27923-46035 GCA_002631895.1 Agapornis roseicollis | reverse complement strand
AACTGGTGGGGAATGGAAAAAAAAAAAGAAAAAAAAAAAAAAAAAGGAAAAATTTCAGGAGGAATTTGTTGTAAAAAAAAAAAAAAAAAAAATTGTTTAAAAAATGTTCAGATTTTTAAAATTCTCATGGGGTGGAAGAAACACTCTCTACACTGGGTCTACTATAAGTTATAAAAGTGTGTTTGTGGAATAGAACCCAAGTATAATGTACCAGGGGACAAGTATATATGAAAAAATGCAAGCACGAGAATCCTTAAAGCATTTTGCCTTTCAGTACACTTTAAAAGTGATAACACGCAGAAGTCTAGGTAGTATTACAAATCTAACTTTAGATTTATTAAATTCTTGTTTCAGGTAACTGGATTGCATAGTCATTTTTGGAAAAGGAGAAGTGTGCCAAGCTTCCAGGAAAAAGTCTTTAAAAAATATGAGAATTTCTGAAAGTGATACATGTGCTTATAATTCTAAGGTTAAATGTGTTCTCTGAACCACAGAGACCACAGGGTAGGACCAGACTTCTGAGACAGATTTCTCACCAACTATAGTTTTATTATTTATTTTAATGCAATTTTTGATTTCTGTAGCAAAGAAGGCAGTGCCTTCATGGGGCACCATCTAATATAGACTATTTCTTCTAGGAAGTTTCTTTTGCCTTTAACAGTGCATAAATGGAATTATTTTTAAATAAATAAAATGAGTATAAGCTAGATTATGATATTTTTATTGAATTTCTTTTCTGTATTTTCATTACAAAAAAATCTATATGATGTATAAGAAACCTTTTTATTTTTGCAAAGTAGAAGCATAATCCATCAAGTTCTTACTCATGTCAGTTCTCAATAATCCCAATTAAATAACATAGCGCTATTCCCATGTGTAAGGCTTTGTCCTGTTGTCATAAGACTGAATCCATAGTTATATAAATGTATTTGAAAAGAGGAAAATTTTCCCCTTAATTTGATTATGCTATGTACTCTGGTTTTTGTTGTTTAAAAATGCCATCAATCAGTAAATTTTGTCATTAATTTTATACACATAGCTATATATGTTAATTCAAATATGTGTTATATAGGTTAATTAACATACTTCTTGCAGCCATGTCTGGCTAGCTCCAGTGTCTCAGCCACTGGACATAAACTGTAAGGAATGTAAACTAGATCATAGAAGAACAAAGAAAAGTAAAATGCAGAAACAAACAGAACAGCATTCTGCCTCAAAAAAATACCAGAAGGGGTTTTTTTCCTACTGAGGTAAATTATAAATGTTTGGACCGGTTAATAATGTTTAAGTGAACCACTAAAATGTGAAAACTGAGAATGCTTTATTTATTCTACTTGTATGTGCATAGATGTTTTTTAAAAATATGCCATTTCCCAGTAAGTATTGGTTGACTGCCTATTTATTGATACTTCTCTTGGATGGTAATGGAAATTCTCTTTCCCTTATGGAGCCAGAACTAATAAGTTTTTTTATTTTCTATCAGAGATATTTTTAAAATTCCACATGTGATATTTCAGATACAATACTTTTATGATGTGTTTTATCAGTTTATGAGAAAGGATTATAAAACAGTTATCCACTATAGAAGAATCAGTGACCCAGAAGACCCTCTTTGTCTGTGCATCTTGATAAACATACCAGTCAGACTACAAGAATTCTGGTTCTATATACTTAAAATCTTGCTAGTTGATGAAATAAACACTCTTCATAGTGCTTATTAGTATTTTCCTCAATTTTTCAGCATGCAAACATTGAATGCCATCCTGCTGTTTTTATTCTCAGAAACAGTTTCTGTTTCATCAAGCACACAAAAGGATCCCAGCCTAGCAATATACCCTCAAGTGCTTAGTTTCATTCTCTGAGAAGTTCTATTGATTTCAGTGAATGATTCAGATATATAAAATGACTCTCAAGCTCAAGTACCTGTAGAAACTGTGATCTAGGGAAAGCATAGCTTAAGAACATTTCCCACACTGCCCCTGCAGTTAAATTCTATACATAATTTAAGATTAACAATATTTTGTTAATGTTGTTAATGTTAATTTTGTTTAACAATAATTTAACATATTCTACTAGTACAGTTCATACTAGTTTCAATTTATTTCTCTAACATATCTATCATCAATCTAGATAACTCAGGTGGGAAGGGTCTTTAGAAGGTCTCTAGTCCAACCTCTTGCTAAGGAAGCAGGGCTAGCTATGATATCAGTCCAGGTTCCTCAGGGCTTTACCCAGTCTTGTCTTGAAAACCTACAAAAATGGAGCCTGCCCAACCTCTCTGGGTGAACTGACAGACTTTCTGCATGGGGAATGCATTCCTCTTTGCATGCAGCCTGAACCCTCATTTCAGTTTATACCCATTGTTTCTCATCCATGCACCACCCATGAAGACTGGCTTCATCTTCTCAATGACCTCATTGAAGACCTGGGGGGCTGCTGTTAGCTCCCACACAGCAAAAACTCCAAGCTGCTCAGAGGGTGAGTGACAGTTTTCTTGCTGTCTCCTGGACTTGCATCTTTTTTGTACTGGAGGATCCAAAGCTAGGGGCAATGTTCTGATTGCGATCTGAGTGCTGCCTAAAGGGGGATAATCTGTTTCCTTGACTGATTGGCTGTGACCCTGCTAATGGAGCCCAGGAGGCTGGTGGCCCTCTCTACTGCCTGGGCACTGCCTGTCAGCACTCCACAGTCTCTTCCACAGGGCTACTGCAGCCCAGCAGTCCCCAGGCTGTGTTGTTGCAGGGGGTCTTTACAGGTGCGTGACTTTGCTCTCTTTGAATTTCCTAAGGGTGCTGTTGGCCCATTCCTTCAGCCTGTCTAGGTCCATCTGGATAGCATCCCTGCGCACAGGCATATCAGCTGGTGCCCCAGGGTTGTGTCATCTGCATATCTTAGAAACATAAGAGTTATAGATGCATTTAGGTTGGAAAAGAACTTTAAGATCATCAAGTCCAACATTAAACCTAATACTGTCAAGTCCACCACTAAATGATGTCCCTAAGTGTCACATCTACATATCTTTTAAATACCTCCAGGTGTGTATGTATTTGTGTGTAGATGTGTATATACATATACATATTCATACTTACACATGTTATAGTTTATCCACCAGTCTATCAGGCATGATGCCCTGTATGTAGCATTTAAAAAATAAGTGCATTTTTTCAGGCCTGATTAAGATGTGCTTAAACTTCTGTTAAAGTGTAGCAGTACTAAATTAAATTAGAACTCAAAGTGAATAAGAACAGTGTTTCAAAATTCACATGCAAGTTCATATTGTTAATAGTCTTCTCTAAATGTTTTCTTTTCTCCTGTATGCCTTGTATGGAATTTTACTTCGAAAAATGGTGGGTTTGTCAGAGTTGGTGGAATGATAATTAGCTCATCTTTGAAGAGGAAAAAAATTAAACCTATGAAACAGCAAAACACAATCATGTCTATCAGAGATAAGTAGGCATCTCTTATCTACAAGAGTCTTTATAGGTCAAATAAAATTTTTCGGAAAGTTTATATATCTGTTTAGTTTTAACCCACAAGCAATCATGAATTTTAATGGGCTACCAGTGTCCCACTAGGAGAAACCTTTACAGAACATTCCCAACATGAATTTCTGTGGAGGATCATGAAACATGTACTGCCCTGTAGAAGGCAAATCACAAGTGGAGGTTTTCACTCTTCATAGAAGATCTCTAGCAGTACCGTGAACAAAGACTCACTTTAAACAGCTTCCAGCAGAGTTGAGCTTCTCATGCTACCTTACAAATTCATCCTGATTTAAAGAAACACTTCCTTCCAATCTGTCCCCAAATCCTTTAGAAATTTCCAAGAGCCCTTATAGGTTAACTGTATTCAGGGATTTAAAGTTATCCTATAGTCTTCTTCATGTAAATAGATGCAATTACCTATTTTATTTATCTTCTAGAAACATATTTTTCATATTTGATCACATTCTGAACTCTCTCTGTCCTCTCTTACCTTCAATGATTTTAAGAAAGGAAAAGATTTCTGGTTAAATGCTGTGAAGTTGTAATTCTAACTGCTGCAAAGTTGTCTTAAAGCTTCTTATCATCAGCAGATGACCTGGATTTTCAGCAATTCTGTATGGATTTTCTTCCATCAAGGAACTACTATTTTCATTTTCTTGGTATCCCTTAAAAATGCTGAGTAGAAAACAAAATGAGACATTTGTCTTCCTCCTTCTTTTTCCCCTCAGCTGACTGTCAAGTCATGGCTTATTGTCGTGGTTTAAACCCAACCAACCACGCAGCTTGTTCATTCACTCAACCCCCCTTCTTGCCCTCCCCTGCTTCCAGAGAGATGGGGGGAGAATCAAAAGAATGTAACTTCCACAGGTTGAGATAAGAACAGTTTAGTAACTAAGGTATAACACAAATCACTGCTGCTACCACCAATAATAATAATGATAAAGGAAAAGAATACAGCATCCCATCAACCACAACAGATAACTCACGACACCCCACCAACCGAGTGCTGACCGACCACCTCTTCCAACCACCCCGAGAGGGCTAGGCCTTCCGGATCACCCCCAGTTACATCCTGGGCATGACGTGCTATGGTATGGAATACCTCTTTGGTCAGTTTGGTCCTGTCAGTACGGTCCTGTCCCTCCTTCCTCCCAGCTTCCCCTCCTCCCCGGCAGAGCATGAGGCTCACAAGATCCTTGGTCAGGGCAAACATCGCTCAGCAACAACCAAAAACATCGGCCTTATCAGCCTTGTTCCTGGGTTAAGTCAAAACACCAGCTACTAAAGAGAAGAAAAACTGACTGCAACTGCTGAACCCAGGACACTTATGTTCTTTACATGGCAGCTTCTGACTTTGTACAACCCAGAGGAAACTAAAGAGTGAATGGGACAAAGATTTTTCTTCAGCTTGCAGGTGGGGTCTGTACAATGAAAACAGACTTTTCTTCAGGTAAAGAGTCAAGAAGAAAGGTTGTAAATGTGGTCTTAAAGACTATTATGTAGAGATACTAATTGTGCAAGGCAACCTTTAGGGATTTGCCTCCTAATAGAGATATGTCTGCAAATGAGAAGCAGTCGGCTGTTGACCAAAGGAATGTTCCACCAGCTGTAGGGATCACAGACAGCTCCTGAGCATTTTAAAAATGAAAAGCTACTCTTTAAAACAGATTGAAAATAATCTAAATGGTACGCAGAATTTTTTTGCTGTTCCTTGGAATTTGTTTATTATTTAACAAAAAGAACACATGATATTCAATCTTTAAAGAATATAAGAACCATAAGCACCAGCATGTTAAATGCAGGAATATAAAACCTCTAGAAAACAACCAGTTCTGGCCTGTATTTCAGTCAAGAGTTAAACACTGATGAAGAGGACAGAATTACAAATTACAGTTGGTTTTGTGTTTTTATGTCTTTCCATACTGCGTTTAAAATGTACATCCGTCTGCTTAATTTTTTACCACTTTCCCACATCTGTCTACTTGCACTATTTAACATGATTCTGTTCTTTTAAAGTTTTCTTCGCTTTTCCATGTAATTTCTGGATTTTTCCTCAAGCTTTTTATATCAAGCTGCAGTTTGTGAAATACTTGATTTGCTGTAGCACTTTCCAAATCTATTACTTTGTGGTTTAATTCTTTCTTCATGACTTCACTCTTTGTGCCTAATCAGTCTATCAGATCATCATAGGTATTTTTAGACAGCTGGTATCTAGGCACCCTATTACTATTAAAGATATTAGAGAATTGCTTTAAAATAATGCTATATAAAAAGAAATATTCATCAGAAGGAGTCTTGCTACAGAGATACAAGAAGTGCTGACAAAGCTCTGGTCATTCCAGCTCCTGAGCACTACAAACTTTCCGGACAAATGGCCTCACAATTTAGTGAAGCAGAAAATCAGGCATAATTCCATGTTTTATGTGATGCCGCTTCTGTACAAACAGTGATAACAGGCATTTTCCATCAGTGGGTCCAATAAGGCACACAGAGGTAATAATAACTTCATCAGATATTTGGGAAGTATGTGGAGAGAATCTGATCATCCACCATTATGAAATTTGTCAATGAGGATGAGACATGGTTTCATTTTCTCACCTGTGCGATGTCTCTCCTAGGAGAAAACTGTTGCCACATCTTGCTCACATGACTAACACAGTAACATCCGTTCCAGTATGGAGAAAGCTGAGTACAGCCTGACAATGCACACTTGGGTAACAAGGTCTAGTGTGAGGTGTTCCTGCCCATGGCAGGGGGGTTGGAACTAGATGACCTTAAGGTCCTTTCCAACCAAAACCATTCTATGATTCTATGATACAGTGCTGTCATAGCTCCACAGGAGTAGTAGATGGTGTTGCACTACATGGAGAAGTTCTCATTTGCATATCATTATTATTGCCAACTTTCCCACGCAGAGTGATGAAAAGTATTTATAGTTTGTCATCAAAGCAACTGACTGCCTTACACAAAATCAATCCCGATCCTTCCTTTTGCTACTAGGACTCCAGCTGTAAAACTTCCTAAAATTCTTTTCAATTTACCAGACCTCAGGAAGGATAGGAGTTCATTTTGCTGCTTGTAAGTGTTTCACAAGAATATTACTACCCACACTCTTGCTGCTTTGTCTCTGAGATGAACTAAGAGAAGCTGCTGTGGTGATGCTGGACAGATTTCTTTTCTAAACCCAAGTTAACTAATACCTCTCATCTCCACTTTTCCACCCTGTAAAAGAGTTAAATGGCAAAAGGCATCCTGGGCTTGAGGTGATATCAGTGAGTAATTGTTCCCTGATAAAATAGCACTCAACAGCCTGCCAGTGCTGATTGGAGGCCAAGAGAGAGATAATCTGGCAGCCCCTTTTGGCTAGGATAACGCTGCTGCTGCTGCTTCATATATATTTCTTTCATCAGAGATGCAGGCAAAGAGTTGCTATCCAACTGTAAAATCAGACCCACAAACCCTCAGTCACAGGATGAGTGTGAGTTCAAGAGGCCCTGAAGCACCTCAAAACACTATCAGTTCATCCAGTTCAATCACAAGGAAGATAACATCTGGCAGGATGAGGCTCCCAACACCACGTCAAATTATATTTTGAACACAGACACACTCACACAAGAAATTAATTCAAACAATTTAAAGCAAATGTCATTGTCAGTTCCTTCCAGGTTTCAAAAGTCTCTGAGATCTCACTAGAACATATCTTATATTCTCAGATTGAAGTAGAAAAAAAAAAAGCTTTTCTTCATTTTTCTGCTCTTATTTCATTTTCCATCTTTGAATGAAATTGTTATTGAGCTGAATTAGCTGGAAACTGAACCAAAGAATATATTCTTTCTGTACCTGAAGAAGAAGAAACATCTGACAAAAAAAGGATTAGTATTCCAATAAAATAATTCCAAATATTAAGCTAATAATTTCTACTTTATTGACATTAGCATGTAGAGCAAATACTTCCTGATTGCTCTTTTTTAATTTAAAGGACAATTTAATCTAAGTCTAGAATTTTACCTGCCTCCCACTTTAATTCTTAATATCCATTGATTTTTACTTTTTCATATATTTATTAAAACCTCCTTGTTCCCACTCTATGTATTTGTATATTTTTGCTGGTTTTTTTGATTAGGAGTTTGGTTTCTGTTTTGGTTTGGGGTTATGCTTCCATATTGTTATTTTCCAGTTTGTTGCACTCTGAAACACTACTGAAATTAATTTTGACATTTATAATCTAAATTTGTCCTTTTAAACATAATAGAGCCATGGACCATTATCAGGTCTTATGTGCAAGTGGTCTTGAATGGCTGAATTAATGGTTTATTGAACTTTTCCCTGTCTTTCTATAGGCCCCATGCAGTGCCCATGTGCCCCTAAAGGAAACTGTCTGTCTCTTCACTCTGGGGTGGATATTTTCAGTAGAGAGTGCCTGACATGAATGTGCCATCTGTGTTGCAGCACCACAGGGTGATATTTACCTACACCATAGCATTTTCTGTGATATGGTGGAAGGCCATGTAGGAGATTTGAAGCAGCAGAGTCTGCTGGGATAGTACAGAAGACTCTAGTCTAAAAGAAAACAAATTTGGTTATGCCTTGCCATAACTTCTTTTGTAAAATAAGGTTTTGGATTCAGGAAGTATGTTAATAACTAGAAAGAGTGAGCATCCAGGGGTCCCAAGCTTTGGCTTGCTCTCTGACCTTGCTTTATTTAACAGTTTTAAATGTAACTCTTTTGTAACAAGGGCATACTCTGAAATAATGCTCTTTAACAACCATGTGATGTGCAATCGCAGCAGGAAAGATTCTCAGTGACTTTCTGATTTCTGGCCTCCTTGCATAGGTAAGTTTGGATTGGAACTGATCAGTGTGTTCCTTATGTTAACATAATCTGACTGAGCCAGCAACCCTAAACTAGCTGATGTTGTGAGTCTGTTGTGGTGATAACTGTTAGCCCTTTGAATTCTCCCATCCTGAGTGTATCTCTGCCTCATTCATCATGCAGGATGTTTGTTTTCGCCCTGGGTTTGGCAGATACTTTTCAGACTTGGTATAGGTTATTAACATTAATGACTAATATTGCACCAATATAGAAAGTATTATGTCTCACTGTGTCTTGCAATAGTGGTGTAGTATTTCAAGTATTTCAAGTGCGTAGTACACTAGTTGAGAATTGGCTGGCTGTGAGTCAGCTTCAAATGCTCAATGTATGCCCAAAGATCTTACAATGCTCTCCTTGTTCAGATGTGGGATTTAGGCACTCCATGCCTTGTCAAATGTCTCATAGAAATTCTGATCTACTAGTGCTTGTTCTTTAGATTTCATTTAATTAATTCTGTCACCCACTGTGGTTTTACAATCTAAAACAATCCACATACTGCTGCTGTTGTTTTTAGGCTGATACAGAAATTGGTCTATCACCCAGCAATTCTGTACTTGCTTAAAGATAAAGACAAATGTGGCAAATAATCCATATACACACACTTGTTTTTTTAGATGAGATTACACTAAACATGCCTAAGACATGCCTAAACTGCCAGCTCTGCAGATCACTTTCATATAACAGAAGTTACTGCCCTTTTCTGCTTGTATCGTGTCCTTCTGCTTGCAAAAATAAAAGCACTTGAGTTTTTGCTTCTTGATCCTTTCTAGTTTTTATTAAAGCATATAAATTTTGAAGTTCTAAACCTAAAATTGGTTCTATCTAAAATGATTGTTCGACTTGTTCTGCTCTCAGTAATGGACTGCATGAGTTTGCTTAGATTTTTTAATCAGATAAGTCAATCACTGTGTAGGAAGTGAATAGAAACACAAGTTATGATGGCAAATAGAATACCTTTTTTAGACACATAGAAAAGAACTAAACTTAGCATAAAAGCCTTGGAAGGCTAAATACAAGTGAATGGTTATGAAACCTAGCATGTTTCTTTAGGAAAGGGCTAAATACAACTTTGTAATATTGGGAAATCTTAATATGCTGGGGGAAAGCACTCATCTTCCTCATATGCATATTACTTAGGAATAACCTCTATAAAATGTGTAAAAGCCGCTTTGGTGATTAGTACTGAAAAGTACAGGAGAGGAAGAGGTACCTGTCAGTGGCAGGAGGAAAGCTCTCTGATATAATACAAACCCAGATCCATTATTTAGGCATCTCTATTTGATGTAAACAATGAGATTTGTAAAACTGTTTTAAAAGGTTGTAGTTGCACTGAAACAGATCATTTTATCCATCCACTGGGAAAGTCTCATCAGCATATATTAAGTTTCTCTTTGTGCTGTTTCAATTATACTCCATTTTGTTTCCTCTTTTCTTGGTAAACTGTACTTTCAAATTAGGGCTATATTAGCATCCTCTTCATCTAACTGGTGGTATTTAAGTATGTTTAAAAAGTAGATTCCTCCCTTTACACTTTTGTTTTCTGCCACCTGTTTGTGACCAACAATTACTTTGCTCAATCACATCCTTATTTATTATCTCCACCTTTCTCCCTAACAACTAAGAGGGCTCACAGAAGCTACATAAGGTCATAGCAGACATGAAGAAGCTTCAAAAGGTGGTAATGGACAAGTGTTGCTGGACATTACTGAAATACCAACGTGTCAAAGATTATTTGCAAAATGAGGCAGGTTGGTAAAAGCACGGATAAAAAGAACCAGGCGAAGCCCTGAAAGCCTAACCTCGAAGTCATAGGTTGTACCTTGGGGCACAGAACCAAAAGAAAGGTGAGTTCTTATAATACCTCAGGTGGTTCAAGAAGTTTATTTCTTGTACAGCCTTATAAAAAGATTTTGGCTACATCATAGCATTAAGGCAGAGAGAAACACTGAATTTCAAATGTGCTGAGTAAGTTTGTGACAGATTTTCTCATTATAAAGGATTATTTTGTAATTATTTTGTCATGACTATATATTTCTGCTTAGCCTTTTAAGAAATATTATAACTTTATCTTGTATCCTTGCTAATGCAGTTTTGCATCCTTGCTAATAAGTTTTGCTTATTTTGTAATTATTTTGTAATTATTTTGTCATGACTATATATTTCTGCTTAGCCTTTTAAGAAATATTATAACTTTATCTTGTATCCTTGCTAATGCAGTTTTGCATCCTTGCTAATAAGTTTTGCTTATTTTGTAATTATTTTGTAATTATTTTGTCATGACTATATATTTCTGCTTAGCCTTTTAAGAAATATTATAACTTTATCTTGTATCCTTGCTAATGCAGTTTTGCATCCTTGCTAATAAGTTTTGCTTATTTTGTAATTATTTTGTAATTATTTTGTCATGACTATATATTTCTGCTTAGCCTTTTAAGAAATATTATAACTTTATCTTGTATCCTTGCTAATAAGTTTTGTATTTTCTTACTCCCTAGATTCTGTTAGCAGCTCTTAGCTCATTTATGACACCACTGGAGCCAGGTGATACACATTTGCATTTAAGAATAAAAGACTTAAGTTTTGTAGTATGGATCATCCCACAGAGAAAGAATCTGGACACATACATCCATGCATGAGTGCATGAACATGCTTATTGCCTTAATTAAATACTGTACACAGTAATGTGATAGGAACTTCAGCTTGAGAATCTCATGTGCTGTTCAATACTGATAGTGTGTATTCAGATTCAATACTTTGAAATAATTCATGAAATTGAGTCAAGGGCTTATGTTCTAAAGTTAATTTAGACTAGGTTAAAATATGAATCGTTACATTTCCATTTCCTCTCTGATGTACTTAATTCACCAATTTTTCAAGCAAAAGAGTTACATGCATGTCATTAAGGCTTCTGAATATGTGCTTCTTTTCAAGATGCCTATGAACTCTGAGAAACTGCTGGAAAATGGGTATAGAACAACTTCAGAAGAAGCTCAAAACATTGAATTAATTGCTGTTTATTTTCTTTGTGCCAGTTCTGACAGGGGTATTTTGTGCCTTTCCTGGAATATACCTTGATTAATGATGATGATGGTAAAGTAAATCTTTATTAAAGGTATCAGTTAAACAATTAACGGAAACAGACAAGAATATTTAAAAGTATGAGTGAAAAATGTTCAGATTCTTGCCTTACTATTCATAATCACAAAGCTATTTTCTTGGCTTTAACAGTTTTTTACCAACACAGTGCTCTGGAAGAGTTGCTACAGCATTATCTTCCAACAGTCACCCCTTCCTAATATTTTGGAAGAGCAACTAAACCCAGAAAGAGCCATACATGAATTACACTGTGTAGCAACAGTCCCACCATTTCAATGCATACAGCTCATTTCAATGTGTTGCTATGTATTACCAACTCTCCCAGTGAATTTTCTGTGTTAATCCACTGTTCACAGATGTACTTTCATTATTGATGTAACAATAGTGTCTAGTTGCCCTCTCGGAAATTAGAGTTCCATAAATTCCTCTAATTAAATGAGAAATAGCTTCAGCTTTTGGAGGGTTACTGTCTAAATAGCATAGATGGCAAACCGCAGAAGGAAGGAAGTAATTTAACTATATATTAAAGATGAGAAACTGAGGTACAGACTCAGGAGGTGTGTAAATAATATTTTCTGGGGGAGAGATGAAGGGAAAAAGCCCCATATTTGTACCAACTGAAAAAAAACTTCTTTTTGGTCAAATAATTAAAGTATTTCTTTTGTATTGAGAAGTATGTTTCATTCAATATTAAAAAAAAAAAAAAAAAAAAAAAAAAAAAAAAAAAAAAAAAAAAAAAAAAAAAAAAAAAACCAAAAAACCAACAAAAAAAATTTGTTGTGGAAAACCATGGAAATAAAGCATTAAATGTACAGGGTGCCACTCAATTGCTAAGTTACAGAGCTCTCTTAGATGAATTTTCTCTTTATCTTAGCTCCATTTTACCAGTCAAGTTCCTAGTCACAGTACTTTTGTGTATGTTGAGGGAGAATGAAATGAGATAATTTTCTTTCTTTTTTTTTTTTTTTGTTTCTTCTGTTGACTTCAGTTCTTCTTTATATAAATATCTAAAAGATAGGACTCTGTTCTTTCTAGTTAGTATCTCTCTCAGTGCATATGTAAGTATTCCATGTAAGATGGAATGTCTTCAGTAGAAAGCAATCTAAACCAAGGTGTTATTCAGTACCTTAAACAATAAAAAACCTGTTCAAATTCTTCCAAGATGAGGAAAGAATTGAAAGAGGTTCAAATGATTTCCAGGAAATTGTGTGTTATATAAATGACCCAGTTTAAATCCTAATGGATTAGAGAAAGTAGACTGTTTTCTCTTTCTGTCATTAAAAACGTTTCAGAATTGTCAGCATAAGATATCTTGATGTTTCTGAAAATTTTAAACCATTCAATCTCCTCCAAATGGCAACTTTTGATTAAAAGCATTCAAACCTTTTGGTGACAAATACAGCATTTTGCTCAAGTCACACGTGAAGTTTCTGGTAGGGACAGATTATGAAGATTGTGTTTCTTTGCTCTAGTCAACATCACTTGTCCACTGATTATTGAACTCAAGGCACAGAAAATGTGACATATAGCTTATGAAATAATTGCAATTTCATGAAGCTTCTCATTATTCACATTACTGTTCATATCTCGACCAGTGGGAGTTACATTCCTTTCAGTTCTCCTTCACATCCCTTTGGGAGTGGGGGGAAGAAAGGGGTGGGGGAAATGGGGGGGTGGAAGGAGTAGACTGCATGGTTCTGATTTATGGCCTGGGCTTAAACCACGACAAATATTTATATTCTCTGCCATTTTTCTTACCAAAAAAAAAGAAAAAAAGACACAGTAGTTGATCTTCTCTGATAAGAATATTTCTTTTTCATACAAAACCTCTTGTTATTACTGTTATAAACTGCTGTGAATTCCAGTTTGTTTCTTCCCCAACTGATTCCCCAAACCAAATCATGTAACATCATGTTACAGCAGTAATTAGCAAAATTATGAGTCGGTGCTTTCATTGGTAGTGGAACATGTTGAGATTATACAGTACACTTTTCTCTTATTGCTATTCTTCCTTAAAGTCTGTTGGGTCCTTCAGTTTATTAAGACCTCAGATTCAGTGAACCAAACTCTCCTATACTGAAAATATTCCTCATCTTGAAGGAACAACAGTGCAGATTTACACCATTTCTGAGTCAACCACTCAATGTGATCTTCAGGTTCCTCTAGTGATTGCTCCAACACTATCAGCCTGTTACTGCTTGCCACAGTTGCATACAAGTTTTATTTTAGGTATGTATTGACGTTAACTATTACTTTGATTAACTCAGAACAGCAAATTGCTGTCCATAACATGATTTAACCTTGTGCACAAGCAGTAACTAGTGAATGAAGGTCTTCAGAAACTCCTGTCCTTACAGCTAAAATCTGACCTCTAAGCTGCTGACATTTTAGTGATAGATACCAAGCCCATTTATCATTCAAGCCAAGAAACTTCATCATTAGTAGCACTGGGAATAAACATTCATCATGCAGGCTTTATTGTCTGCAAGGGCTGTTTTTATGTGCTTAGTTTTAGAGCTCTCTTTAAAACAACTTGGCTGGCTTTGCAAAGTGAGAAAAAGCACTGCCTTTCCATTAGATGGCAAGAGCTCAGTTTTGAAATCTGGCATCTAGATGATACCTCTCTTTACCAGGCTTCTCTGATAAAGATATAAATATTCTGAAAGCAATGAGTTCCTGAAACAGAGAGAGTAGAAGTCATCATATAGCAAAGAGCAATTTCAGTTGTTGGGTTGGTTATGTCTGGAATATATGTGGTTCCCTGAATGCTTTAAGGAAAGATATAAATCTTTGACCTGTGCCCTTCTCATTGGAATACACTCAAAGAATAAAAATTAATTTCTTATAAAGAGTTAAAATTATATTTCATTCTATGCCTTAAATGATATGTTCTGATAAGGATGAAATTGCACTTTTACCCTTAAGTAGACTGTTTGAATGACCCAGATTTAAATCACTATTCCAAAAAGTGTTGATCAGAATAATAAGCATCAATTTTCTCTTAGTTGGTGTTTGTCTGTTTTAGGATGGCACTCCTTTTTTTGAAATTCCTGAAAACAGAAAAAACATATGAAATACCATCTTCAGTAGATGAAACCACATTTGGAATGGAAAGAATAACCCTAAACCTTTGCTGCTTTCTGTGCTCCATTTGGCACTGCTGATAGGTTAAATCACATTAGATGGTTATTGGAACTTCTCCTTCTTTTTTTTTTTTCTTACAAAAATATTCCAACCCAGACAGTTATATAACAGTATAAACAAACAAAGAAAACATAGCCTGAAGGCCTCAAAAAAATTAAAATCCTATTTTAAGGGGAACCGTTTTAACCTGATGCTCCATTAAAGTCTTATGTAACAGATCACAGATAACTGAGATACACTACATACCCTAAAAATCAAGTCATTATGTGAGAGACTTTTAATTCCAAAAGACTGATTTATTTGTTGCTCTCCTTGTTCCTTTCTTCATTACCTCAGTGCATGTCTCAAGCTTGGCACTGAAGAAAAAGGACAATATTTTTAAAAGGGTCTGCAAGGAGCTGGCTGGTTTCTTGGCTTAATCAGCAGTGTAGGTGGGGCCTAATTTCATGCAATATAGTGGCCTTGTTTAACACAATTGTAGAATCATAGGATAGTTAGGGCTGGAAAGGACCTTAAGATCATCTAGTTCCAACCCCCTGCCATGTACCTTGCACTACATAATGTCACCTAAGGCTCCATCCAACCTAGTCTTGACCCCTGCCAGGGATGGAGCATTTACCACTTCTTTGGGCAACCTGTTGTAATCTCACCATCCTCACACTAAAGAACTTCTTCCTTCTCCAGGTGAGGTCTCCAGGTAAGGTCTCATGAGAGCAGAGTGGAGGGGAAGGGTCACTTTCTTCGACCTGCTGATCGGAGTATTGTGTGCAGTTCTGGTGTCCTCAACATAAAAAGGACATGGAGCTGTTGGAACAAGTCCAGAGGAGGGAGGGCCACAAGGATGATCAGGGGACTGGAGCATCTCCCATAGGAAGACAGGCTGAGAAAGTTGGGGCTGTTCAGACTGGAGAAGAGAAGACTGCATGGAGACCTCATAGCAGCCTTCGAGTATCTGAAGGGAGCCTATAGGGATGCTGGGAAGGGACTCTTCATTAGGGACTGTAGTGACAGAACAAGGAGTAATGGGTTCAAACTTAAACAGGGGAGGTTTAGATTGGATATAAGGAAGAAATTCTTTACTGTGAGGGTGGTGAGGCACTGGAATGGGTTGCCCAAGGAAGTTGTGACTGCTCCATCCCCAGCAGTATTCAAGACCAGTTTAGACGAAGCCTTGTATGTCACACTTTTGTGTGAGATGTCCCTGCCCATGGACAGGGGTTTGGAACTAGAAGATCTTAATGTCCTGTCCAACCCTAAATATTCTATGATTCTATGGTCCTTTTGATGCAACCCAGGATATGGTTGGCTTCCTGGGCTGCAAGCACACTACCGGCTCATGTTAAGATTCTTATTGACTGACATCCCCATGTCCTTCTCTGCAGGGCTGTTCCGAATCTATTCTTTGCCCAACCTTTAGCTGTGCCTGGGATTGCTCCCACCCAGGTGTAGGACCTTGCACTTGGCTTGGTTAAACCTCATGAGGTTGTCATTGGCCACCTCTCAAGTGTGTCAAGGTCCTTCTGGATGGCATCCCTTCCTTCCAGCATATCAACCAAATCACACAGCTCTGTGTCATTGACAAACTTGCTGAGGGTGCACTCAATCCCACTATCCATGTTGCCAACAAAGGTGTTGAACAGGATTGGTCCGAGCACCAACCCCTGAGGAAAACCACTTGTTACCAGTCTCCGTTTGGACATAAAATTTGACCACAGTTCTGCATATGGCCATCCAGCCAATTCTTTATCCACTGGCTGGTCCATCCATCAAATTTATATCTCTCTATTTTAGAAACAAGCATGTTTTGTTGGGACAGTGTTGAATGCTTTGCACAATGTAACTTTATGTTTATACAAATTCCAATGAGGCATTCCTGTGAGCACTATTCTTTGCTACAATTTTAAATGCTTTAAAAAAATGTTCTGCCATTCATAGTAATTTTATTAACATTTACTGTAACTATAAATGAAACAGTTAAAGAGCTGGAGGTGTTCTTCTGAAATTACTGTCAGCTGTGAAGAATATGGTAAAGCTTGTGAAACTGTTCCCCTTAGTGATTTCAAGACCAGCTTTTGAAAATATGAAGACTGTATTGTCCTATACAAAAGTGGGGAATAATTTCTGTATAAAATGCTTTGAGATGAGATATGTATTATGATGGGTACAATAGGATTCAGCCATTTCATAATTGTGGAGAGGTAAAATATATTAAAGTAAATAGGAAGAGCAGAAAGAAATAGTTATCAATCTCTGTTGCTGATTTTGTTTAAAAACAAAAAACAGATCTTCACCCAGTTGAAATGTCTGTCCTTCTGTGGCTAAGAGAAGGGTAGCCCATTTATAGTTGCACTATTCTAGAGTTTGCTACCAACAATGTAAGTGATAAAAATAGCTTTAACAGCTCAGAGTTACTCTATTTTATTCTCAACTGCAAATAAATCATTTCAGTTTTTTTTATAGGAGTCAGTGTAGTAGCAGCACATAATGTTCTTGCCCCATGTACATGTTAACATAATAGAGCTCACTGTCTAGCCAGGGTGACAGTGCATGTGTCTCACTGGTCCTAACTTCTTCAGTCCCTGTAAGACTGTTTGTATTTGACTGTGGAAAGTGACTCTGAACTATCCAATTTTTTTTAAGCGGTTAGGCTAGGTCATAGACAGCAAAGAAGAAGCAGCACTGCAAAAATGTCAGTGTATAGAGCTCACAACTTGCAATCATGATGAAAAGGAGTTCTCTGATCGCAACAAGAAGATCTAACAATAATGTGCATCAAATATGTCAAAATGGAAGAAGCTTCTAATATATCATTTTTCATATATTAATACTACAGGCAGTAGACTTTTTCAGGCACCTTTAAAAATCTTAGCTGTGCTATTATAGTTATGTCTTCTGTCTCCATCTTAACAAAGGTATCGTCCAGAGAAATTGAATCCCTAGCGGTTTATGAAAAAGTTTCTACCTTTCATTTAGGAAGTCAGAAACCAAATGGCACAATGTTTATAAGCCAAAGGGAAAAAGTATGTGCTAATCTTATGCCTTCAACCTCCTACTTTACTGCTGCAACAGTCAGAGAATACAACACCTAAAATATGCCTAGAAATGATCCTTAAAGAACCCCCAACAAAACACCCAACTGAGAAAAGAGTTGAGATTCACCCCCTGGAAATTTCAAAACATTTTACCTGTTTGAAATGCCATTATTGAACTGGCATCACGCCCTCACAGAAAGCATTTTCAAAACATTTTACCTGATCAGAAGAGAAAGTGACACAATGAAGACTTCATATGTGTGTGTGTGTGTGTGCATGCATATGCTTTTTTATTCTAGTGAATTTTGGCAAGATGCTAAAAATAGAAATATTTTAAGAGTTTGTTTGCAGGGTATCTGTTATGTAGAGGGGATTTACTCTAACATTATTTTTGTGCATTTGTGCAAGAGTTCCATCATTTAAAGCAGAGTTTTATATGAATGTAATCAACATGCATCCTTTTTTGTAAAAAAAAAAAAAAA
>NDXB01012739.1:15964-27840 GCA_002631895.1 Agapornis roseicollis | reverse complement strand
TTGCTTGGGAACTCTAAAAGGCCACAGCTGAGATGCAAACATAACCCTGCTTTTAAAAAATCATTTTTTTTAAAAAAAAAAAAAAAAAAAAAAAAAAAATGGGTATCTTTAATTTGTGGAAGGAATTAGAGGATTTGGCTGGTTTCGGTTTGTTTTCTTTTTGTTTGATGGTGTATATTCACATAGCAAGACTGAAAAGCAGACAAAGTTTACTTATGTCTGTATGTCCCTCTTTAGCTAATAGCGGAATGGGAATGATATTGCTAGTTGCTATCTATCTTTCTGCAACAACAATAACCAACATTAAAATGCACCTTTATAAGAGAAGAGACTGAGTTGATCAAACAATATCAGAAATAGAATTTATGAGTGTTTGTTATGAAGCTGCTTTTGCTGATACTCTTTCTCATATAGCTTGGTGAAAATCAGGATAAATTGTCTGCAAAATTACGAGCTTGCAGTTGTAACAGAGGCAGTTGTAGCACTGTTCTGAATGTAAGTTTGTAAATGAAGGAATTTTATGAGGATCTTTCAAGTGCTTTCAGCAAGGACTGTTCACACAATCATTCTCTTACATTTGTAGGTTTACGACCAATGCCCAAATGAAAAGGTGCTTGCTTTAAATGAATATTACTAAGCAACAGGGCTTGAATAAAAAAAGAAATATTTTCTTTATGAAAGCAACTATATGCTATATGCTATATGCACGCAGAGGTTACAGTGCATTGAGATAGAGGAAATTAACTCCTAGAGGTTCCAGCAATTCTCTTCCTACACTTACTAAAGGTTGGGTATGATAAAATTAATCAAATTAGATTAAAAAAAAAAAAATGTCTACAGCCTGTTTAACTTGAAATACAATATTTGCATGACATCCAAAATTCTCATAACAGTAACAAAATTCTTAGAGTTTATGCCACAAGAATGCTAAAAAGACATACGGAGACATAATTTAATCATTTTAGGAACCCAGATGGTTGGATCTCTCCTTCAAATATAAGATTTCATATATGTAAGTAAAATTATAAAATTAAGCAACACAAACATGATGCTCCTGGGAACATGCATACAGGTCCTGTACCTGAGGTAATATAACCTCAGTCCTGGTTACCCCTTTCCTATCTCCACAAAAGTAGTTTGATATTTTCTAATGACAAAAGATAAGGAGGGTATTAAATCTCTGTATCTGTGGTGTTGTATTTCACTGGATTTATTGCATCTTTTCTGCTCCATTATCTTTCCAATGTGGTATGGTCTAGAGTATCATATTTTTTCACATAAACACAGAAACCTATATTTACAGTACTGAAGATCCATATAATCCAGTTCTTTCTATAAGCTTATTTTTTGACAGTTCTTCACACTGAATCTCTGATTTTCATGGCTGGTGTTGAGTTCATCTTCCAGAGCCTATACACTGAAAAATAAATTGTCATTCTGTTGAGCTTATTATATCATCTGCTAATGTCCTGGTTTCATTGTACGTTCATTAACACTGCTGATTTAATGAAGCATCATCTTTGCTGTGGGAAATTTTCAATTCTAAGGTTTGTTTTGTAGTTTTTCCTGGGGTTTTTGTTGGGTTTTTTGTTTGGGTTTTTTTTTTCCCCCATATGAAAAATCCATGTAAAAAAAATGCATGAGGGAAGAGAGAGAATGATTTACTTGAATGATTTATATTCTGAGATTTATATTCAACAGAACAGTGCCCTTACAATAAGGTATATCTGCATTGCCCTTGAGTAAATCACTTGCTGTGTATTGGTAGACTTGGAATGCTTACTATATTGTTATTAATTTAATTAATCATAGAATAGTTTGGGTTGGAAAGCACCTTCAAATGTCATCTAGTCCAAAACCCTGCAATAAGCAGGGACCTCTTCAACTAGATCAGGTTGCCCAGCGCCACATTCAGCCTGGTCTTGAATGTCTGCAGAACTGGTGCATCTATCACCTCTCTGGGCAACCTGTGCCAGTGTTTTACCACCTTCTTTGTCTGAATCTCCCCTCTTTAGTTTAAAATCATTATCCTCCTCATATCACAACAGGGTCTGTTAGAATGTCTTTCTCCATCTTTCTTATAGGCTCCTTTTAAGAACTGAAAGGTTTCAATAAGGTTCCCCCTAGAGCCTCTTCCTCAGGCTAAGCAACCCCAACTCTCTCAGCCATTTCTTATAGAAGAGGTGTTTCATCTCTGTCATAATTTTTGTGGCACTTATTTGGACCCTCTCCAACAGGTCCATGTTTTTCCTATACTGAGAACTCCAGAGCTGGATGCAGCACTCCAGGTTGGGTCCCATGAGAGCAGAGTAGAGGGGCAGAATCACCTCCCTCAACTTGCTGGCCATGCTTCTTTGTACCCAGCCCAAGATACAATTGGCCTTCTGGGCTGCAAGCACACATTGCTGGCTCATATCCAATCTTTCATTGACCAGTACTCCCCAAGTCCTTCTCCTGAGGGGTACTCTCAGTCCCATCTTTCCCCAGCCTGTATTGATATTGGGCTTGCCCTGACTCAGGTGCAGGACTCTACAGTTGTCCCCATTTAACCTTGTGAGGTTTGCATGGACCCACCTTTTGAGCTTGTTCAAGTCTCTCTGAATAGCTTCCTGTCCTCAGGCATGTCAACTGCACCACTCAGCTTCATGTCATCTTCAAACTTGCTGACAATGCACTCAATCCCACTGTCTATATCATTGATGAAGATGTTAAAGAGTACTGGTCTCAGTACAGACCCCTGAGGGACACAACTTGTTACTGGTGTCCATTCAGACATTGAGCCATTGACCACTACCTTCTGGATGTGATCATCCAGCCATTTCTTCATTCACTGAACACTCCACCCATCAAATCCATCTCTTTCCAGTTTATAGAGAAGGATGTGGGGGACTGTGTCAAAGACTTTACAGAGGTCCAGATAGACAACATCCATAGCCCTTCCTTTGTCCATTTATGTAGCAGCTCCATCATAGACAGTCACTAGGTTGGTCAGGCTGGACTCACCCTTGGTGAAGACATGCTGGGTGTATCAAATCACTTCCCTGCCCTTCATGTTCACTAGCATGGCTTCTAGAAGGATCTGTTTCATGATCTTCCCAGGCACGGTGGTGAGTCTGACAGGCTGTTAGTTCTTAGGGTCCTCCATTCTAACTTTGTGGTATTGCCCTTTTTCCAGTCACCATGGACCTCACCTGACCACCATGACTTTTCAAATATCATGAAGAGTGGCTTAGAAACTATATCAGCCAATTTACTCAGCATTCTGAGATGGATTTCATGAAGTCCCATAGACTTATGTATGTACAGATTCCTCACGTGGTCATGGACCTTATCTTCAGTTACAGCAGGAGGGACTTTGGTCCCCCAGTTCCCTCCTTACAGTTCATCCACTCAAGAGGTGTGGGAAGAGAAAGTGAAGACTGAGGCAAAACTGTTGTTGGGTACCTCAGCCTTCTCCTTGTCCATTGTTACCAGTTCACCAGTCTTGCTCATCAGAGGTGCACACTTTCTTTGACCTTCCTCTTCTGGTTGACATACCTGTAGAAGCCCTTCGTGTTATTGTTTGCATCCCTTGCCAAATTCAGCTCCAACCCCCACCTCACCCTGACCAACAAACCACACTCCCCATTATTCACCTCCCAGGGCAGTGTCTCATCCATTCAGGGACTGTATTGTCACTCCTGGAACCACCTCTATGAGTCAGCTGCTGAGTCAGCAGAGGTGCCAGCCCCTGGGCAAGTCCTGACAAAGACTTGGGGTTTCCTCTGTGGCTCTTGCCATTCAGGAACAAGCCAAGAATGTGTTTGGATCAAGCCTTGGCATATTTCTGAGTTTTTAGTGTGCAACAGACCTTCTGTGTGATCTGTGATCATTATTCCTATCCTTTGCCCTGAGTGTAGCCTCTCCCCTCCATTACCAGGAAATCTTGTGGCATATATGAAGTCTTCAGAGTGGTAATTGTTTGTATGCCCTTATGGATATTACACTGAATTATACATCAGTCTCTAATTTAAACTTTTTACCTCTTGTTATCTCTATAAATATTTGGTCTGTGCTTGGCTGAGATACTATAGCTAAAAATGTTGCTGCTGCTGAGCTGGCATTGGTGTTTGCTTTCACATAAATATATTTTCTATTAAAGCTATTGAAGCTTCTCATTGAGGCTGGTTTTTTGTTTGTTTGGTTGGTTTTGTGGTTTTCATATCTCTTTTAAAGTATTTTTACCTCTTAACAATTTGGTGGGCATTCATCTACTTTACCTGTTTCCCACATTTTCAAGCCCACTTCCTTTACCCTCCCTTTCAGACATGCAAATTGGCTTTTGGTTTATACTGTCACTTTTGTAGTAGACCAAAACTACTTAAGACTATGCACGTAAATTTTGTTCCTATTTCATTAGAAACAGAACTTGAAGACTGTTTCAACTTTTTTAGAAATATTTACTACTCCCAGTAAATAAAACTCAGCAATAATTCTTTGACTTTAGAGATTTAGTTTCAAATATTATCCTGACTGAAGTAATTTTATATATACCACAAATTCAGGTGTTGATTTTTTACTTTACCGTTAAACTCAGATATTCTGACATCTTCCATTTAGTTACAAAAATGCATGTCTCATGCACTTTTTCATGCTGACACTGATTTTTATCTCTTCAGCTGACAGATCATATTAAATGTCTTAATTTTTCTCCAATAATGTTAGGCCAGTAACAAAATCCACCTCTGCATGCTTGGATTTCCTGACTCAATCTATATTCAGAATGAGTAATTTCTACTTCCTTAGAATACATGTCATCCCATGGTTCATTCCTAGCGGTCAAGTTTGAGTAGGCTTGGGTTACTTTAGCATTTTTAAAAGACTTGTCATGCTTCAGTATTTTTATTTGGATTATGTGATGATTTAGGACCTGTGTTTCTTAATTAATCTTGAGCTGATGATCTCATTTTCATTATAAGAAAAAAGCTATGTATTCATATGTTCTGTCTTCCTGATTTTTATTTTCCATTTGAACTAAAATTATTAAGAAGTTCTGACAGAGAATAACAGTAGGTCAATGATTAAATGTTAAAGTAAGCTAGATGGTAACTCCTTTAATAGTGCTGGGAGGAAGGTGGGAAAGTCACCTTAGAAGTTTCCTAGTAAATGCCTATCATTCCCTGCAGCAGACTTGTTAATGAACTAGATCACAGCTGGAATACAAAGTACAAGGCTAACCTATTGCACTTGCTGCTGAAACCTAGGGAAGCTCTATGTGGTAATTTTTCCCCTTCTGAAAATAGTGTGTTTTTCTAAAAAGAACTATGGAAAGGAAAACTACCTGAAGATGTCTGCTTTAACTTTTAAGCAAAGCTAACACTAGCTGCAGACGTCTACCTGCCTCAGTGTTTTGTTTGTGCATAACAGAACAGACAAACTTATACTTAGGGTAGAAGGGTTTCATAAGATATAAAATTCACTGGGATGGAACTTGAAAAACACTGTTGGATTTCCAGCTGAAATTCTTAAAAAGGATTGTGCTGACAAAAAAGATCTCTGTATTCCCCGCTAGGCTGAGCATTGCCTCATCTCCCCATCAGAGCTTCAAAGCAAACAGGTGCCAACTGAGTTCTCCACTGGGTCTCCTGACAATAATTTCATTCAAATAAATATAATGTTAAGCAAGACCCCTCATCGGTATTTTCTTTTTTTTTTTACCATGATATATGTCTATGGAGTGTACTACTACCTTATCTTTTAGCTTTGTTGCGATAAATATGATATTTTTTCTGTATTTTCATTATAAGAAAAGAAATAACCTCTATAGCAAGGCATAAATTATAAATTAGTTGAACTGCACATAAATGCTTTTTTTTCATTACTGCTTTTTTAAAATAATCAATGTAAAATAACTACATGTATCACTTTCATTCCCTTAGTCTTTATACTTATGCTATGCACTTGCTTTTTTATATAAAGCATTTCTAGATACGATTTTAATGTTATTAGAGTAGTTGCTTGAAGATCATTCATGATACTAAGCATAACTCTATTAAAATTTAATAAGAATCAAAGTCTAAATGTCTCAGGAACAAAACTCTTTCACAAATCTGTTTATGGGCAAAACTCCATAAACTGTATGTTTTCCCTGGGCACTGGCTAAAGGCAGGAATTTTTCCTCTTTTTTTTTTTAATAAATGAACTCGCATTTTTTTTTTTTTTTAAAAAAAAAAAAAAAAGAAGAGAGTCTAGAGGTCCTGTAGAGTGCAGATTACTCTATTATAAATGCTCATTGTTAATAAATTTAAAGCAGAATTTAGAGTATGTGTAAAGGGATGATGATGTTTTAGGAAAAAATACTAAAATCAGTTATAGAAAGGAATTTGAAGGTACATACCTTATTTGGCTTTATATATCCATCTTGTGCATGACGTGCAGCCATAATTTCTACATTATTCTTAAGCGGAGGATAGGGAAAGTTGTAAACAATACAGGCAAATATGACACATCCAGGTGATGTGGAGCACAAGGTAATTGCTATTGTATTTTTACACTACAGACAGTCAATAAGAAGGAAATGAGTGGACCCAAGCTCAGGAATATTTTTTTATGATGTTGATGTCTGCCAAAGAACAGAAATCTTGACTAGAAGGTAATGAAAATGGATGTGTGAGTGTTGCAAGAATTAAACACATCATCAACTATAGTATTCAAGATTTTCATAGTTCAATTAGCACTCAAATAAGAACATCCATTAAAACAATATTAAATGAGAATTTTTGATCTGAAATAATTAACAACATGAATCTGGTAAACATATTTTCGGGAAGCTTGAAAAAAATGTAACTTTATTTGGAAAGTAGAATAAAAGTTATTGGCCTGTCTCTTTGCTTAGTGGAAATAATGCTAACAGTTCCATAAAAAATGCCTTTTTAAGGATGATTTGTGAAGTAATGGTTAGTGGTTCAATTCCTCGCTGGTCTACACAAAGAAATGCTTATGGAATTAAGGGGCTGATACTTTTGAACCTAATAAATTACTGTTCACATTTTTAAAGTGTCAGATTGCAGTTCTTTCCAATGTAAATTATAAATTTAAAAATGAGGACTAGCTTAAGTTGAAAGCCTAGACTGAAAACAAATTATTACCTTTCCATAAAATTAACAAGATCTTCCTACTCTCTGATTAATAGTCTTATCCTTTAGGATGACATTTATGAAGCCTGTGAGGCTATTTATCTTTTTTTTTTTTTATTCAAAATCATATTTTAACTCTCTTTAGTTCCATGAAGGCATAGAAACTTCACAGATATGAAAACTGAATAGGTCAAACCTTTATTAGCTGCTTTTACTTTTTTCTTTCCTTCCTGGAGGATAGTCTTGTAAGGACACTTAGTAGATTGTTGTGAGAGAAAAAAGAGCTAATGGGTAGCTACTACTACTACCTTACTACCCCAAATTCCAACCAACTTTCAGCTTCTCTGAGATGTTAAGCTTCTGAGTTCATATAAAATTAAATCAGAATTTTACTTTACATAACAATTTTCTGTAGTGAATAAAGAGGTGAGCTAAAAGATATGATCCTACTTGCTCTAAAAATGACAAAACAAATTAGTCTTTTTCACAAATCCACTATTCAAATCTATTAATTTTTCTTACTTGGCTAATTTTTTTTACACGACTGGAATATGCGAAGTTCCTCTGATTTTTTTTCTTAGCTTAGTTTGATACAAAGAGAAGTATTCAGGACACAGAGCAGTTAACCTTTAAATTGGGGCATCAGGTATTTAACTCTGTATTCGAGATTATAATAATGTCAGGAATTGCTTCCTGTTCGAAGATGAACTCCAAAGTGGCAGCTTGACACTTTGCAAGTTTCACTACTGTAATTACATTGCTGAGATGACCTAGAAACAAAGGGTATAGTAAGTGACAGTGGACATTTCATAGCAGTCTTCATGGAGATCTAGCTTTCACCTGCATCCTCATGGTCTTTGAGATGTTGGCTGACAGTTTATTTCCTTTTAGTAGGATAAGATGGGGAAAGGATAGAGAATAAAGATTGCATGTCTTCTTGAATTCCATAGTTATAAGAAAAGTACTTCCTCACGAAGACAAACAGGAGGACTGGAAAAATAGAAGATAATGCAGAAAAAGTACAACAGAAAGAGTGAAAAAAAAAACCCAAAACAAATTAAGAAGTAAGAGAAGGAAAGCTAAATAGTTATCTGATGAAAGGGCACAAAAAAAACCCAGAAAATATCATGTCACCAGTCTTAGTCATTGTAAGAGAGGACCCAATGAATAGGGATTCAACTAGAGATAATTAGTAAGTTTCAGACATGACAAAGGAGAGTAATAAAGAAGGGATGCAATTCATATTTTAAATTTCAAGATCTGTAGTCATATACTGAACATATTGAATTCAATACATTTCAGGATCCTTTATTAATAACAACTGACAATCTGAAGAGGATACAAAGGACAAAAGATGCAGGAATATTTAGGTATAACACAGAAGCTGAGAAGGAACCTCATCTGGAGCATGGGAAAATTCAATGAGTACCATTTATGCTGGGGTAAATTGAATTATAGAAACAAAAATGCATATGCCTAGTGATTTCGGATATTTAAAAAATGACAACTTGGGTGACATTCAGTCACATTTTTCCAGCTTCCGTCAAAGTCAATTAGAAAGTGACAAGCTCAAGGATTAGTATTGTAAGGAATATATTACTACTGGGACCACTGATGGAACAAAGGAAGGCTTTTTGATAGATTGATCCTACCTGAGGATTGAAGCTGGCATGAAAGAACTCCTTTTACTAAAGAATATACAGAATGGCATGATATAAATTAATAATTTCCACTTTTGGCTGTAATGATCAAGATAACAAAAAATAAGAAAAATGAGGGTACACTGAGGAATTCAGAAAGAAAATGTAAGCAAGTTGGAAGATCTGTTATAGTAATGTGGATACTAAAGACATGATGAAAAGAAATTGCAAATAAGATTTAAAAAATAGGAAACATATATATTTATAAAAAGGTAAAATTGGTGATGTCCTATTGCATGGTAATGATTAAAAAGTTTCTAGTAACTTAGAATCATGGAATCTTAGAACCATGAATAGCTGAGCTATTTATGTAGTCAGTTATGTAGTCATTATGTAGTCATTTTTTCTAAGATTCCATTACAAGATCATCTGGTCCAATTTTTTCTAACCTTTCATGGCAAAAGGAGGCTAGATGAGATTATCTAGCACGCTGTATAATCACACCTTGAAAATCTCCAGTCATGGGAACTCCACCACTTCCCTGGGGAGGTTGTTTCTGTGACTTGTCCTCATTGTAAAAAATTCTCTTATATCAAGATGAAACATCTCCCAGTGCAACTTGTACCTATTGCCCCTTGTCCTCTCCACACGGCTTCTTTCAGTGAAAGAGACTCTGTCCTGTGTAGCTTCCATTTCTGAACTGGAATATTGTGATGAGGCCCTCCTGAACCTACTCTTAACATGGACAGTTGAAGATCTGTTTGATCACTTTGGAGATGAATAATTAAAGATTATATGACGATATTGGTAGGAACTGAAGGAGGTTTTGTGACGATTCTGTTTATATGCAGATGAAAGTTTATCAAATAGTCACTGGTGACAAATGTCAATATGAATAGAAGGAAACAGTGTCAGGTTTGGACAGAAAACATCACAGCTTTATAGCTCAAATTAACAAGAATAGACTGCTGATTAGAGTGAACTGAAGGATTCAGCATTAAAAAATAAAAATTTGAAAGGAAATATTTTTAGTTATTCTTGAGATTGCTTGGCTGAAAAGTAGCAAATATAGTCCTTGCATTTGACTGAAAGTGTGGGAAAGAAGATAACATGGAAGATGATATTTTTAGCAGTCCGATCCTGCATGCAGTGGTACTGAGAAAGATTTCAACATGGAAATAAAAACAAAGTTTAAAACCGATAATGTAGGTTTATCAAAGATAGTTCATTTTAGAATGTAATATTTGGCTCTGAGAGAACAATTACTTTTTTAAGACAACAAGAGACTTTCTATCTCTTTTAATAACCACTTTGTAAAGTTTTTGATATGGTTCCAAATAGAAGACTAGTAGTTCAAAGAGGAAAAGCAGGGTTAATGCAGTAGCTTAAGGGAGAAAAGCAAGTAAATAGAGGTGAGACAATAGATTGTATAGAAAGGACAATTATTTGGCTATGAACATCTATCTTTATAAGAAAGACAGAAGGTAAAATTGTTGATTATTTGAAGCCACATGGCCATTGTGTAGATAAATTCCAGGATGTTGGACAGAAAATAACAGATTATCCTGAGATTTGTCAAAATATAAATCAGACAAAATTTTCACGGGCTAAACCCTTAGGAGCTAATCTGAATTTGCTGAGTAAGTTTCAGTTCATCCGTGGAGAGTTCCCAGTGTATTTTTCATTTGCCTGTATATATGTCTGTATTATATATATGTATACATGTACACACAAATATATGAATTACTTTTTTTATGTAGCTATGAAAGTCTAGAAAAACATTAAAACAGTTGCAGATGTACAAATGATTGCACACTAAAAAGCAGGATGTCTATGGTCCATTGAAGGACTAATGAGGATCTATGCAATACATGTAATACCATGCAGAGAGGATGAGCAGATCACGAAAAGGACTAATATAGCATACAAAGATTTAAACATTTGGCATCTAACCTTGAAAACATGCTTAGTGTTTGTCTAATCTAAATACCTATTAAAATGCATAACAGATGCATGACAGAAGACAGTATCAAAGAGAAAAACATATGGATATAAGGATAGTCATCATTTGCAATCCCTGGTTGCCAGCTGCTGAAACCTCCTGTGTGCTATTTAATCACTAATACACAATGTTATGCTCATTATTTGCCAGACTGTGAGATAAAAGACACTTAGTGACAGAGTTGGTATTTGACCAAGCTTTGTGGCTGGACAAGTTTAAATGAGTGTTGACTCTGGACTAATGTTAAAAATAGCTTCTAAGAAGTCAGTTGTGGTCACTGAAGAAATAGTCTCTGCAGTGCCAGTAATGGCTAGTGGCCAGCAGAAGACAGATCCTGGTAGAAGCCACCAGCAAAAATACCTGGTTTTACTACTGACGGGGAAGCATTAATGCACTTGTTTAGTACTTTTGTTGATTAATCTTCTTTATCAGTTCCAAGACATTCATGTACAAAAGGGAATTCCAGCTGATTTTAGTACAGAGGTGGGGAAATAGGAGAACCAGAGAATAGGTGATCTCCTGTGAGAGTAAACAGAGAGGCTGGTTTATTTGATCTAGCAAAATAGAAGTCTGGTGGTGAAGACTGAATGTCCCAAGGCCTACACACCAGCTATGGGGAAAACTCCTTAAAATTCAAAGGAGAAAATTCAACCCAAGAGAAAGTACATCTAGGTGTTTCAAAAAATAACTTTGGTTGAAAATTAAGAGGGAAAAAGTTTCCTACTTTCAGTGCAGTGACCTTCCAAAACAAGTTTAAGTAAGAGTGGAGTGGAGACAAGACACTTAACAAGCTTTGAGGTAGACCTTCATAAACACAAGAATAAGATTAAGTGTTACAGTGATAGCAAGATAATTCAAAGTTCTTTTTACTGCTGTGCTCTGTATTTCTGTGCCAGGACTGTTCAGTGTATACTCTTTTCCTTATACCCTTACTCTTTACAAGTAAATAATTTGCTTCATTCATACCATGTTCAAAATATTTACCTTTTGTTTAAAACTCAAACCAGGTCCTTACCCTTGAGTCTTTGTTTCTGTGATATACCTGTTGTCTCTTTCTAGCTGGCATAAACCAAAATCCACCATTCAGTGAAGTCAATGACCAAAAAAAAAAAAAAAAAA
>NDXB01012739.1:0-15915 GCA_002631895.1 Agapornis roseicollis | reverse complement strand
AATTACATTAAAAAAAAAAAAAAAAAAAACAACCAAAAAGGGAAGTAAAAAAAAAAAAAAAAAAAAAAAAAAAGGAGAGGCAGCAAAGAAATAAGGAGTAACCTGTAGAAACTCTTCAGCTTAGGATATATTACTACATGGAAAATCTGGAGCTGCTAACACACTCTTCTGTCATCTACCAAAACTCTTCTGTCGTCTACCAAAACCCCTGAGAATAACAGAAAGCAAGAGGCTTACTATAAATTTTATCTTCAGACTATGAAGTTAAACATTAGACATGCAAAACTACTATGATTTCTGTGATGTTGCCAGATGAGTTTTCCCATGCTACATTTACTGCAGTCTTTCAACTGCATGTAGAGATGACTAATGCACATGTATCTGTGTAACAGGTTCTTTGTTGTATTGCTTACCTACTGGAAACATGACAATATTAACAACCTCCTGGTTAATGCAGGAGAGCACATTTGCAGTCAAATGGTCTATATCAATGAAGCATGTGGAGAACATTTTGTACATGAGGTCAGCAGTTCATGGAGTGGTAGCATTACTGACATAAAACCATCCGTTATTCACCTCATGAGCTCTGTTGCAGTATTTCAGGAAGCTTAATCTTATATAAAATGGTGTTTCTTATGTTTTAAAATAGATGCTTGTATAATGGTTTAGAATTTTCATATGGGCCAACTTTCACTGCCCTGTGAAACAGAGTGCAATACAATGCAATCTACACTCCATGACTGCAGGCAGAGAGCTACAGAAAAAGGTCAGTGGACATTTTGCCCATTACTCAGATGCAGACACAGATGCAGAAATGAACTGCTGTGTTGCTTTAGAAAATTAAAATCACCATTAGCACAATACAGTACAGCAGAGGTTTTGCTACTTCCACCATTTCTGACTTTGGAGACAATTATTTCTTACTGTCTTCAGGCACAATTTATGAAATAGATTTGTTTGAGAAACAACCTAATTGACTGTTTTCATAAACAAAGAAGGTTCTATTCGATTTCTTTTTTAAATATGCATGATTTCTTTTTTCTGAAAGTGTTCAATGCTAGGTTTAATGGGACTTTGAACAACCTGGTTTGGTGGAAGGTATCCTGACCCTATGGCAGGGGTATTGGAACTAGATGATCTTTAAGGTCCCTTCCAACACTAACTATTCTATGATGATTCTATGATTAGTTTATTTTCATAAGCAAGGTTTTGGAGCAATTAATGACTGATTTTTCATTATTAATTGGATAATCATTTCAGATTTAACCTTACACGGCTTTTCTAGAAAAATGTTGTTGGGTCATGAAAGTGCAGTTTTGTAATATTTCATAGAAGACTGTGGTGGATTTTAGGTTAGCAATTATTTACCAAGAAGTAACTTTAAGAATAAAGTATGCAGATGCTCTGCAATCTGTTCTAGCTGCATGCATGATCTCAGTTGCTGCAGCTGGTCTTTTCTATATGTGTGTGAGAAACAGAATTATTATGGGGCTTGTTAATAAAAAAAAAAAAGTCTGTATATAACACAAACAAGTAGGTACTAGGTTAAAGTACAAGTATATAGCAGTGAATAATGCAGGTCATTGTTGCTGAGGTTTATAAAACCAGCAGCTTCAATGCCAGCTGTGTGCCTTCAGTTCTATTCAAGGATCTCCAGTGAGACCCTCTCTCTGAAATCCCTGCCATGAGCTCTGGGGGTTTAGTTGTGTGGGACCCAAGGTCCAGCCCTAACGTGGCTGAACTGTGTTACCTTTACCCAGACTGTAGAGAAAGAGCCATGAGACAGTTTGTAGAGATAGAAAAATGTAAAAGTTGCAGAAATAAAATTGCTGAGACAGGATCATTAATAAATCAAGAAGAAAAACAACAGAAAGGAATGGTATAAAGCCCAAAAGGAAAACAGGGAATCAAGTTAGCTTTGTTGAGGGCCATTGGGTCAAGTTATCAGTACTGCCAGCTGATGGAAAATAGCAGCTCAGCAATATCAAGGACCAATCCCATCTAGATAGATACAGAAGAAAACATTCCTTGCCTGAAGGCCACCTTTTTGGCATGTGTGCTGTGTTGTATGGTCTCAGTGTGCACTGTTAGGGGAGGTGAGCATGACAATGCTTGGCCAAATGCTCCTTCAAATTACTTCATATTTTAAAGTTGTGCATACCCCACTTGCACCTGGCTAAAGATGCCTGGACAAAGAGTCCCAAATGAAGGGCTGTATGGAGGGTAGGTGGCAATACCTGGTAAGGCTCAACTCCTTAGAGCACATGGCTTTTTGTCTGTCAGGCAGGATCTTAGTCAAAGAAAATTGATAGACCTTTTCTCACTGTGCCTTACCAAAGTGCAGACTCAAAGGGCAACAGGTACTTTTATATTTATCACCCAGCTGGTGCCATGCTGCAGCTTTCCTGTTAACCACCCACAGTCTAAGGACTTTTCTGCCTGAGCTCAGCTATAAAAACACTGCAAACCTTTATGTTTCAAATGTCATGAACAGTGGCTTTCAGCACTGAGCAAGTAGAATTGTTTCTCATCTAGAAGGAGAGACATACGACTGTAGAAAAATGCAACTTCAGTTAGCACATTGATAAAAAAAGCTAGGACTGAATACTGAAGCTTTAAATTAAGCAAAAGGAAAGATATGTACACAGTTTTTTTTAGGAATGACTGTTGAGTACTGGATATATTTCTGAATGATAAAAACTGGGGAGATGTAAAGAAATTATTGGAGCAGGATAAATTGGTAACTGAACGCAGCATTATACCTAAGGCCTGGGAGCCTGGACTAAAACGTGGCTGAAACTTTGCCTTGTTTATTACAGACAAACTGCTGTAACCTGCTCTAAAGCAGTATAGACATGACATAGTTTAATGTATAATGCACTTCTGTGAATTGATATTGACCTTACCCTTGGCATTTGGCTTTAACATTTTCTTTCTTTCCCTTGTTTCATTAATAATGAGGCTTTCTTCCTTTGTAATTACCACTGGTAATTGATTACACACCTAAGAAGAATACTTTTATTTTTTGGACACAGAGTGGGGCTGCAGGCTTTATTTTTTGCCCATTTGCTTAACGTAATTCTAACATATATATATATGCCTCATTAGCGTAGCAGATGATCTACTTCATTGTCACGTTTGAAAATGTCAATTTCCAATCCAATCTTAAGATCCCTCTAGTATAGTGATCTATCTTTATGAACAGATATAATTAATCTAAAGTGTCATAGTAACTAATAGCCTTTGCCACTGGTGTGTCTTCTCTTTGGTGGTGTGATACATTCTCTATTGCACAAATTACCCATGTAATATAGATTCTTTTAAAGAAACAGAACAAAAAATATATCAGTAAACATTATTAGCTAATTTCAATATTTATTTTTGGGAAAGGGTCTTGGTCTATGCTTTCTGATGCATGGAGAGACAGCTGTGCCCCATTCAAAAATTGTAATGACACATACATCACATTGGGCCAACCTGGATTTTGGAAGTGCAGAAAATAATAGAGCATCATTGAAAGTTTCATTATCCAGCCAAAATAATTTTTTGGCTTGAAAATAAAAGATGTCCCATAATTTTCATGCTTAAAACCACATTTGTTTATTCCTTAGCTTTCATACAGAGCAAATAAACACATTATTGGAGCTACTTTGGCCTGTGATGAATAAACAGTAATTTTGTGATAAAACTTGTCACCTAGAAACCAAATATGGATTTGTCCAGATAATGTGACTCAAAGTGGTGGCATTATGTAAAATATTTGTGATTATAGCTTCTTACTACAGATACCTTTTAAAGTTTCTAGGTTATGGCATAGAACCAGGTTAACAATTAGGATTTGTCAATAACACAACTTTTTGTGTCCTGCTTGAGATACCATGTCTTATCCATAGCCACACTTTATGCCACTGACATACTATATTCCATAAGGAAAAAGAGACAGATTTTTGTCCTTGTCGCTGGGTAAAAGCACATGCAAATGGGTTGACTGCCAATGCAGAACATTTCCATACACTGTCTGCATCCTCCTTTCCCTTTTGAGAGCCATGAATAGGATTTTAGTGTTTTGGTGAGGGCCTTCCTATGGAGTGCCAGAGTAACATTTGTAAGAGTCAGAACTGATATGTACTCTACAGCACACTGATCTTGCCTTTTCCCCATAGCAAGGAATAAATCTAATTCTTTCAATGTAGAAACCTGAATACAGTCGCAGCACGAGAAGTCTGTGTTCTGTTCCTTTTATAGAAAAGAATAAATATTTTTTTCTTAATATGGGTGCCCTCAAAGACCAAAGCATCATATCTGTGTGATCACAAGTCAAATTTTTTTTATTTCATTATCCTGAGGGATATTAGCTATCATAATGGCATATATGTACCCACACACACACATACGTATATATTGTTTTGCTGAGTAAAAGTTTTTCTTTAAAATTATAGATACAAGAAAAATGCATTAAGATGTAAAAATACATCATTGGTTTCCTCAGTTTTTTGAATATGTTCTTGATTTTAAAGTATTTTGCCTTATTTATAAGGCTTCTGAAAATACTGGGCTCTATTCAATTTTGCTTTTCTTTCTTTTGCTACTGTTATAATTTTTAGGTCAGAACACCCTGATTTATGATTTTGTCCTATATACAATTTAAGACCGTGTGTGTCTGAGCTTTTAGTATATGTTTTCACAATGAAATTAAATTCCTATTTATATTTGGAAAGATGGTGTGGCTTTTTAAAGCAGAATTTGAAAGATCTATTTTCTGTGTTGCTCTTACTTGGGATGCAAAACTCCACGAGACTCTGAGAAAGGCACTTTATAAATAAAATTTGCTATTATTTGTTTTCTTTACAGTAAAAGCTATGGTTAGCGACAACTGTGTTGCAGCCTTACAGCTCCCTGTCCACTATTATAATGTTCCACACTTCTCTTTTTGAGCTCAAACACCTTATGTTTAGGTTAAGCTAAAAAATTTTGGTTGACTAATTGACTGAAGTTGGTTTGGCTTTTTTATTAGCAAAACATGTTTAACATGAAGTTTCTGTATACAAACAAAACAGGATATATTTTTCTTAGAACACAAATAACTTGAAGTAGTTTAAATATCAAGGTCAGATGTTTAGCTTCTGTAAATATTGTAATTTCATTCATTTAAATGAAGCTTTGCCTTTTCACAAGTGGTAGCCCTTAGATGTCCCCTACACAGAATGTCTCAATGATGAGTTATCATTCATAATGGGTTGACCTTACATAGTGAACAGGAGTCAGTGTATGTGTGATTGTGAGTGTTAGAAATTACTTGGAAACTTGTATAATATTACACTTTTGAGACAATTAAAGCATGTTCAAAGCAGAAGTTTTAAAATTATGTTTTGTTCTCAGTTCATTATTACTTAAGATTAGACAGTAAGAAATACAAGGGTTCCATTATATATAAATTCCATACAAAATCATTTAGTGCATTAATACATAACCTTTAGGTTTATGGATTACTTCTTAATGAAGCAGCATTATTTGTTATGGCTGAAATTATCTGGGAGATTCTCTTAACTTTGTGACTCTTATATGATTTACTGTGTTACAACTGTATAGTGCTGTAGGCTGCATGACTAGTTAAAATGAGTTTATGAAGGCTGTGTTAAGAAAACTGAAAGACAGGAGAGGCAGCTGGCACAAGTCAGCTTTAGGTGCTCTATTCCATAAAATTTAAAAATGGATAGAACAATTTTCTGGGTAGAAATTGTTTAACTGCCTATATGCAGTGTAGGGGCCTTTGTGTAATATAGGAAATTCTTTCCTACCTGATAAAAGAATTCTTTAAAAATAGTACAATTGACTACTTTTAAAGAATTATTAAACTATAAAAATTACTCATTAGTTTCGTCTAATGATGAATAATAAAACTTGTAAGAAAGTGATAATCATCTAATGATGATTAATAAAACTTGTAAGAAAGTGATACAGATTCTGTATCTTTTTCTACCCACTTAGTAGTTAAGGCATTCATCTTAGTTGATAGAAGCACAAAATCAATTTGCTTCCCTGCTTGAAAGGGATTAATCCCACATTGTAACAAGGACTCCTTCCCACAATACTATGATGCATTTTGGAGTGCTTTATAGTCAGCATCACCCCTTGAATGTGACCGTAAATATTCCATATGTATCAAGAAGACTAGCTCTGGAAGCTGATGGTGTTAAGGGTGTCTCAGTCATTCCCTCAGGCCTGATAGGCTTTGCCTTCTGAGCCTAGTAGCCTACAATAACTGCAGATGCATAGCAAATGCTGCCTTTTGAATATCTTCCAGCCTGGTGATTTGTTCTGAGACATGAAAATCTCACTCAGAACAAGAATTTCAATTAAATACGTCCCGAAAATACAAACAGTATGTGAGAGAAGGGTTGTCATCAGAATCACCATATATATCCTTCAGTTCTATGAAGGATATTCTATGAAGGATAGTTCTATGAATGCTCTTTTTTTCAGTAAATATTTTCAAAATAGAAATACAATTATTGTTTTTCATATCACAAAAATATTTCATCCCATCTACAGTTATTATTGTGTGCTTCTCATTTTAGAATTTTTATGTATAGATCTACTTTTGTGTGCATGCAAGATTTATGTATATATGCATATATATGCATGTAAATATCTATATGTACATGCTCAAATTAAACCTTTATCTTTTTTATTACTACAGTGAATGGAATTTATGTTTTCTGTTTGCTGTGTTTTGCCCTTCCAGATTCTTTTAAGTGAGGAATGCTTGGATTAACTGTAAGCCTCTGAAATGAAAAGGATCTTGCACATTGTTATTCACTTGTCCTATTTGCCACCCTGGCACACAGGACGTACTAGCTAATTGTGTGGGGAAGGAAATCTTTCCTGGGACAGAACATGTCTCACAGAGGAGACAGGGCGTCATAAAAAATTTGACAGGTGTAAAAGGCTGATGCTCCAGGAAGCAGCCAATATGGTATGGAGTTGTGTGTGGACTGTGTGGCCACAACATAGGAAGTCCCTGAAAGGGCTGCTGGGCTGAGTTAAAACGTGGAAAAAAGGGTCTGCCCTTCAGGGACCAAGTTTGTGATGCCTTTAATTAATTCTGTCTCACAGAACTCCTCACAAGACTTTCTGTTTTAAAAGATGTCTTTAACACTATTTCATTTTTTTCTCAAATAAAACCAGGATTCTGAGCTTAAAAATCCTGGTAGCTTTTCGGACGTGGAAGGCTACTTGAGTAGATACGGTCAAAGCAGTGGCAAGTTAATGTGTCATTTTAATGTTAAGACAAGGAAGTACTTATTATCTGCTGCATCTCGATTTTATTAGTCTCAAAGCTGTATTAAAGGACACACAAGAAACAAGGCACAATCCAAATCCCTTTACTTTAGAAAACGTGTAAGAAGATGGTGGGCTGAAAGGCCTTGAGAAGAATGAAGTCTATAAGCACTTTGGGATGAGTGTGTCAGAGTAGGAGCTGGCTAGACTGATAGCAGCACAAAAGGTCTAAGTAATACAGGTGCATCAGCAATCAGCCCTATTTATTCTAAATGTTTCATACCCTTAAGAAATGAACAGAATGTGCTGTATTTGGAAAAAGCTCTTTTAGTTGCTTCAGTCAACTTTTGCCACAGGCTCCCAGAAAAAAACCCTTGAAGGAAAACTTTCAACCATCTATATTAATTCAAATTTACACCCACAGGTAACTCAGGCTTTGGTCTGAGAAACATTACTGTAGCATTCTCTTCTGAAAGCCACACACCTGAGTGGGGTGTTCAGGGGTCCTGAACAGTGTCTCCTGACTTGGTAACAATGTCAAAAGCTTTCCCAAATACTTTCTGCTAATGAAAAGTGCAAAATGCCAGATCTGCTTGGGTTTGTTTTTTTCCAGTGTACTCTGTGGATATCACCAGTACTTTCAGAAATTGAGAAACTGAGGACAAGCCTGGTCCTGATCAGAAGTTCAAGTGCTTGTACACTGGGCATGTGACATGGGGCGAACACAGGAGAGAAAGAGAGGTCTGTGTAGTGGGAAAGAGGGGAGCAGCAGTTTAAGTCCTCACCTAAACTAAATCACAAAAGACAGATCACAGGCAGCCAGACTGAACATAATCTGATCTCATTCACCTACAAAGACATGTAAGCTTTTGGGAAGAAGGCTTTTTTGAATTATTACCTTAAACAGCAATCAGCAGTGCATTCAGAACCTGTAACCAAAGCCAGTTCCCAAGGGTTGGTTAGCATCTGTCTAACAGAGAATTCAAAGTGTTTGCATTACAAACCAGAAGGCTTGCTTCTCCTGAGGGATAACAGGGGAAAGCAGGTGCAGGTTGCATGTGAAAATAAGTCTGAAAAGTCAACAGTGACCCTAGGAGATGTGTAGTTGCATCCTGGTCCTTGGCCTCAAGACAAAAGTCTGGTGAAAGCTCAGGGTCCTCCCAAAACCTTCCAGATTGTGCTTAGATTGAACCCCTGACACCCCCCTCTTCCCCTCCTGAAGGCTGAGGCTCATAACCTTCTAGCTGTGCAGGATGAACAAGGATCCAGAATGATGCAGCACCACGAAGTGTTTGATGGAAAGCCTTCTCCAGCTGTGTGCCAAAGGAGGCATCCTCAATATAACCTCTAGGCACCACTGGGGTTTCCTGCTCCCAGCCTGCAGTGCCAAATTGCTGCCTCCAGCTGTGGATATGGTAGTGGCTGACCCACAGGGGATGCTGTGTCATTTTTTAGTCACTGATATTTGAATTAAAACCCAATAGCAATTCAGTCCTCACAAACATTACTCCTTGATACATTCTGCCCCCTGTTTTAACAGCTGCAAAAAAAAAAAAAAAAAGTCCTTCTCCAAACGTGTGTGTAAATATCTAGTATATCCACCTTCTGTAGCAGTTTTAAGCTAATTCTCTGCTAGTGTTCATGTATAAATGTATATATATCTTTATATAGGAGTAGATAATTCAGAAGACTAACCTTCCTTTAAAAAATATTACCAGACACAGAAGAGAAATACCACATAAGTTATCATAATTACATGTCTTTATATACAAATAAGCATGGTAAGTTTTTTGCTGAATGAAAAAAACACACAGTAAAAGGAAAATCTGAATGCTAATGGTACACTGTACTGAATGATAGCTACTAAAGAGAGTTCTTGAGGGGGGCAGAGGAGGTAGTAAGAAAGGAACAACATTTCTGCAATATCTAAAATAAGAATAAAGGAGAAAAGTAACTGTTACAGCTAAACCCAGGACAACTTGGTATGTTTTTTTTTTTTCCATTTGAACAGGTGCTGTTGTCATTTGGCAAAGTACCCCCTTATAAGGTCAATTGTAAAACATTAGGATTACCTCTTGATTTATGCTGTTATTGGTTTCTGCATAAGTAAAGCTATGGCCTCTTCCTGCCAGTTAATGTGCCACTAGTTTAATGACCTGTACTAACATTAGGGACTGATTGACACTAGTTATTAAAAACAAGATTAGATTTTTTTCTATGCTTTGGAATAACTGCAATAAGTAAATCCAGTAAATCCAGACTAAACCCAGAAATTTATGGTATATGCCTATCTACATATAGCTATTGCAACCCAGGAAAAATTCTGATGTAAGCCTGAGTTCTGTGTTTAATTCTATATTTTAAAGAGTTCATAAAACTCCTGCCTGTAAGTGACTTCTCCATTTTGAAAGCTAGCATTTCACGTATAGCTAAGAGAGGCACTGCAGTTAAATTTTTCCAGTTTGATGGATCTACACTTCAGGGATTACTTTGTGTGTGGATAATTCTATTTTCTTCTCTATTTTTATATTGCTAGTACCCGAGTGTCCCAGTTAGATGGCCATTATGCAGGATGCCATACTTTCATATGTATTCAAAGCATGTACATTTTTCCATCATCAACAGCAAAATGTTATGAAGATGAGAAGAAAATTATTTACCAACAGCAAAGATATTCATAAACCTCAAGTGCAGCTAACAGTAGAGGTAAAGCACAACCAACAAACAGCTGATAATTCACAGTATTAAAGTTCACCTAGAGGGGAGCAGTCCTGAAATCTTCAAAATAAGGAAACTGGGGAGACTACTACTACACCTCTAAATAGGTGTCCAAATCTATTGTGGTCATATATTTACCTCAGTCTTAATACCCCGTGAGTTGGAAAGTTAGTCTATTACCTTGTTAACTTCCATTCTGAACTGCTGCTGTTCTGCACAAATTTATTTCTTGCATTTCCTTGTGGCTTTCTTCTCTATTCTTCTCCATTTGGGATCAAAAGGCAATTTTTTAGACTTTGGTTATAAATATTTATCTCAAGTTTTTAGCTTTGACCCAGGATTCATATTCATTACAAAGATACTTGGTGGTTTTGGTCATATTTATTAAAAAAAGTATTAACCTTGTTTATCAAGCTCCAGGAAATATTGATTCAAGGTGAGCACAAACAGGCTTTCAAGAGTTTGCAGAGAATCTAGGAAGGGGACTGACTTCATCATTACTATGAACACAGCAGAAAAGGACCGACCAACATAATTAGACGTTTTTTCACTTCTGTGACTCCAGCCTATTTGCAGTGTAAGCAAGAGCAGTGTTTTACCAAGTCTTTCTACCTGCTGGGTGCAGACATGTTAACAGCTGAAGTCATAATGCAGTGCTAATGGCTGTATTACGTAGTAAGTATGCTTTGTACTCTTTGACAGGAAGTAATTTTTTCATAGACATCAGGGAAGAAGGTTGTTTAGTGAGAAAGAAAGATGTAGATGGAATAGAATGCCTTTTGCATGGTGAAATTATTTATCATTTCAACTTGTTATAAAGAAAAAGGAAAGAGAACTGAATTCTAGAGCAGAGGTGAGGAAAAGATGCCCAACTGCCTAATCCTGACACTGGAGGGTGAATACGCTAGCAGATTTGAATTAATCAAAGCTTATTTAGACAGTGTTAATGCAGAAACCCCCTTTCTGTAATTAATACTGCATATATTGTGTTTGCATAGTTACAGCATATATTTGATACTATAAAGTTAGATTATATATAGACAAACATACTCTTTTCTGTAACTCTCTCAGAAATAAGAATAATTTTTTCACTGGTAATTAGTTCCAACAGAGTGTACACTTAGATTATAGAATAAAAATAATTTTTTACATTGTTCTCAGTGATTACTATATTTAGCATGTATAGAATCATAGAACAGTTAGGGTTGGAAAAGACCTTAAGATCATCTAGTTCCAATCGCCCTGCCACAAACAGGGACACCCCACACTAAACCACGCCACCCAAGGCTTTGTCCAACCCAGCCTTGAACACTGCCAGGGATGGAGCACTCAAAACCTCCTTGGGCAACCCATTCCAGTGCCTCACCACCCTAACAGGAAAGAATTTCTTCCTTATAGCCAATCTAAACATCCCCTGTTTAACTTTGAACCTGTTACCCCTTGTCCTATCACTACTTTCCCTAATGAAGAGTCCCTCCCCAGCATCCCTATAGGCCCCCTTCAGACACTGGAAGGCTCCTAGGAGGTCTCCACACAGCCCCAACTTTCTCAGCCTGTCTTCATATGGGAGATGCTCCAGTCCCCTGATCATCCTCGTTGCCCTCCTCTGGACTTGTTCCAACAGCTCCATGTTCTTTTGATGTTGAGACACCAGAACTGCACACAATACTCCAAGTGAGGTCTCATGAGAGCAGAGCAGAGGGGAAGGATCCCCTCCTTCGACCTGCTGGTCATGCTCCTTTTGATGCAGCCCAGGATACGGTTGGCTTTCTGGGATGCCAGGGCACACTGAAGCCAGCTCATGTTCATTCTCTCATCGACAAACACCCCAAGTGCTTGTAATCAAACATTTAAATGTTCATGTGAAGTGATATTTCAGACGTTAGGATATTTTGATATTTATTCAAGCTGAATATCTCTTAGTTTTGCAGATGTTAAAATGCCTTGCTCTTTATAATTGAAACCTAAATATGATGGATACGTACAAATCCCATGGAAAAGGTAAGTGAAATTTTACTTCCTGTGGGGATGGTAAGTATTGTCAAGAATAGTAGCTAGTATGAGAAAAAAGTATGCTTGCCATGACTTAGAAGAAGAAGGTATCAGGGAAAGATCTTCAGCTGACAACATGAAAATCAATTTACAAGTAGCTTTTAAAGTCTGGAAGTAGATTATAAACAGAATTAAGCTGTTGCAGCAGAGGTTCAGAAAGCTCAGAAGTGAAGTGCTTATCCACAGAGAGAAAAGGTAATATACTTACGCTATATCAAAAATGAGATAATAAAAGTGGTCAACACACAGTTTTCTATCTTCAGAAAGAAGGATGTAAATACACACTTGCAAAGAAAATATGGATTGACTCAGGCATAATATATACAAAAGAGAACATCAAATTTTATTTAGCAAATGATATAACTCCCACAACAACCAAAATTCCATATGTCAATTGCTGGGGTGAGCAGCTTGGGAGACAACACCGGAGCGGAGCCGGGGGAGATCAGCGTCCAGGGGCCTCACCTCAGAGCGACAGGAGTCCTCGATAGGACTTGCCCGGGAGCCGCCAGCTCAGCTCACGCGAGGAGCTGACTAGCCGGGGGCAGAGCCAGGAGGCTCAGCGGCAGCCGTGAGTGGTTAAAAACCTGCCCAGGGAGCGCGGTGAACAGAGCGGGCAAACAGAGCAGGTTGAGGCAGTTTGCGCGGGCAGGCGAGCGGGAGGGTGAGCACTCGCCGTGTGAGCAAGGTAAGGTCTGGGAACTTTGCTCTGGCTGTCCCGGCGGTGCCCAGCGTAGGCACCCAGACAGAGCCGATGAGAGGGGAAGCTGCAGGGCAGAGCGCGGAGTGCAGAGAGTGCCTGCACTACTCTGGTGAGGGGAGGGTGCACCATGGCCAGGACTGCGCTGGGTGCTCACTGGTGGAGGCCCTGCTGCAGCCGGGGCTGAGCTGCGGGATGCAGTCAATAGGCTGCGAGATGTCAGGGAAGCTGAGAGGAAGCAGGAATGCTTGCTCCAGGCCCAAACTGTGCAGGGGGCTCCTCTGGAAGGAGGGAAGAAGGAGACGGCTAACGCGGGAAGCTGGCAATTAGTTACAAAAAAAAAAAAAACCCAACAAAACACAACAACAACAAAAACAAAACAAAACAAAACAAAAGACCAAAAAAAGGAGGCAGAGGAGAGTTAAAAGCAAGGGGCTTCCTCCTAAATCTGTTGTCCCCACCCAGAACCGCTTGGCGGTCCTGCAGGGGGCTAATGAGGAAACGCGCTTGCATCGGGAACAGCCGGCTGGGGCACTGGTAAAGATCTCTACTGGTGCTGCCAGGAAAAAGTGGTGGGTCGTAGTAGTGGGGGACTCTGCTTTGAAAGGCACGGAGGCACCCATCTGTCGGCCTGATCCGGTCTCGAGGGAGGTGTGTTGCCTACCGGGGCATGGATCAGGGATGTTGCAGAGAGGCTGCCTGCTCTTAGTAAGTCCCATGGACTATTACCTGCTTCTAGTGATCCACGTGGGTGCTAGGGGCATAGACAGTAGTAGCCTGTGGAACATAAAAAAGGACTAAAGAGCCCTGGGAGAGGTGGTTAGGGGCTCTGGAGCTCAGATTGTTTTTTTGTCCATTCTCCAGGATGCAGGGGAGTACCTTAAAAAAGCTAGGAGGATTGAACAATTTAATAATTGGTTACAAGAGTGGTGTCATAGTCAGGGGATTGGGTACGTTGAACACAGGACCCAAGTTTGTAGGTCAGGTCTACTGGGGGATGGTGGACCTGCTTTGATAAATAAGAGGAAGACTTGTCAAGGATGCTTTAAACTAGATGTGTTGGGGGAGGGGGGCATCGTTCCATCCCAAAAAGCCCAGTCAGTTGCCACCACCAATAAGAAATGCTCAGAGCAAAGCAGCGACACTCCTGCTGCTCTAGCCAATGAGCTAGTGTCATTTGGAGCTTGGCTCGGGTGTCTCTATACAAACACCCATAGCATGGGGAACAAACAAGAGGAATTAGAGATGTGTGTCCATCTATGGGGTTATGATATAATAGGCATCACAGAAAAATTATGGGATAGCTCCTATGACTGGAGTGTTGGAATGGAAGGTTACAGGCTCTTTATAAAGATAGGCCCGGTAGGCAGGGAGGGGGAGTTGCCCTTTATGTTAGGGATAGGCTGGAGACTATGGAACTCTCTCTGGGGACAGGTGAGCAGTTAACAGAGAATTTGTGGGTCAGGGTTAAAGGGAAAACAGCAATGGGAGAAATTACTGTGGGGATCTGTTACAGATCACCTGATCAAGAGGGCTCTGTGGATGAAGCACTCTACAGAAAGATAGGAAAAGCCTCAAGCTCACAAGCTCTTGATCTCATGGGGGACTTCAACCACCCTGACATCCCTTGGAGTGACGGCCCGGCACAAGCAATCCAGGAGGTTCCTTGATTGTGTGCAAGACGACTTCCTTCTACAAGCAATAGAGGAGCCAACAAGGAGAGGTGCCCTGCTTGACCTCGTGCTCACCAACAGGGAAGGGCTTGTTGGAAATGTGAAGCTCCAGGGCAGCCATGGATGCAGTGATCATGAGATGGTAGAATTCGAGATCCTCAGGACAGTGAGAAGAGTGTGCAGCAAACTCACTGCCCTGGACTTCAACAGAGCAGATTTTGGTCTCTTCAGGAACCTGCTTAGTAAGGTTCCTTGGATGGATAAGGAGCTGCTGATGAAAATTTGAAGGAAAAAAGAGGCTTATAAAAGGTGGAAGCAAGGACAGGCAGCCTGGGATGAGTACAGGGATGTTGTCGGGGAAGCTAGGGAACACGTAAGGAAAGCTAAGGCACAGTTAGAATTAAACTTAGCTAAGGATGTTAAGGATAAGAAGCGATTTTACAGGTATATTGCAAATAAAAGACAGACCAAGAATAACTTAAACCCCCTCTGGAAGCTATCGGGTGAACTGGTTACACAGGATTTGGAGAAGGCTGAGGTTCTGAATGACTTCTTTGCCTCAGTCTTCAATGGGAAAGGCTCTGACTGCACCACCCAAGTCTTGGAAGGCAGATGCAGAGACTGTGAGAATGAAGACCGTGGGCCCACTATAGGAGAGGATCTGGTTCGAGACCATCTTAAAAACATGAACGTACACAAGTCCATGGAACCTGATGAAATTCATCCATGGGTCCTGAAGGAGTTCGTGAGTGAAGTTGCCAAGCCACTGGCCATCATATTTGAAAAGTCATGGCAGTCAGGTGAAATTCCCAAAGACTGGAAAAGGGGAAGTATAACCCCCATTTTCAAGAAGGGGAAAATGGATGACCTGGGGAATTACAGAGCAGTCAGTCTCACCTCTGTGCCTGGCAAAATCTTGGAGCAGATTCTCCTGGAAGGTACATGAAAACCAACAAGGTGCTTGGAGACAGCCAGCATGGCTTCACTAAGGGGAAATCCTGCCTGAGCAATTTGGTGGCCTTCTATGATGGGGCTACGGAAATGATGGACAGGGGTAGAGCAGTTGATGTCATCTACCTGGACTGGTGCAAAGTGTTCGATACTGTCCCATATGACATCCTTGTCTCTAAATTGGAGAGACATCAATTTGATAGGTGGACCACTTGGTGGATAAAGAACTGGCTGGATGGCTGCACACAAAGAGTTGTGGTCAATGGCTGTGGTCAATGGTCAAAGTGTCTGGGTGGAGGCCAGTGACGAGTGGTGTCCCTCAGGGATCGGTGTTGGACCGGTGTTGTTTAACATCTTTGTCACTGACATGGACAGTGGGATTGAGTGCACCCTCAGCAAGTTTGCTGATGACACCAAGCTGTGTGGTTCGGTGGATACACTGGAGGGAAGGAATGCCATCGAGAGGGACCTTTACATGGTTGTGAGGTGGGCTGATGCCAACCTCATGAAGTTTAACCATGCCAAGTGCAAGGTCCTACA
>NDXB01012738.1:3513-13953 GCA_002631895.1 Agapornis roseicollis | reverse complement strand
TCCTGTCTGAGCTGAATGCATAAGAAAAATTAAGAAACATAAAGACTACTAACCTTGGTGTACTTAACTTTCAGATCTTTGATTGGCTCTGGCAGTGCTGGCAAAACTGGAGCACAGCTGCTGTCTGAACCTTGCTTCTTCATATTTTCAGTTGAGGAGTCTGAGGATATTCCTGAAACACAGGTGAAACAAGGTATGAGGGAAGTGAAGTGATTTTTGTCCTGACTGAGCTCCTAGCTTTATTTGTGCTTTTTTATATGTACCCAGCTATGGCATATTTGCATGCATGAATATGATTGGATGAAAGGACTCATTGCAAGGAGAAAATGACACTACTTATTTTTAAGACCAAAAGCAGCAGCATTTTCCCCGAGATGAGACATCAATGATGCAAAAACAATTTGCTAAAACAATCTGCTTAGCCAAACACTACAAAATCTTACTGGAGAGCACAGTTGAAGGCCTCCTTATCTCACCTGTAAGATTGCTTTCTCTCAGCAGGCGAGTCCCCGGATTGTAAGTGAAGTTCTTCATGTGCTTGAAGGCAGCTCTGAAGGTAAAGATAGACTTCTTAGCTCTGGAAACAAACTAAGCCTTCTCACTGTAGAGCTGGCAAGAACAATTCCCAGAGCTGGAAAGCATTCACTAAAAAACCAAGCCAACTTAGGTTACACTTTTACACTTTAATATGTGCAATATAATTCCTGTAATTAATACTTGCTTTGTAGAACACAAGATAAGGGATGACTATGGTGATACAAAATCCTTCATGTTGTTCAAGAAATGTGAAGGTGGGAAGAAATTGTAAAATCTGAGTCTGTTGTCTTTCCAAACAGACTATTTAGAAGACAGGACTTTTCTATCCATGGTGGAACCTGGTGCATACATGCCCAGTTCTAACCATTAAAAGAGAAGCCTGTCTCCTGTGTTGACAAATCATTTATAAGGGACAAGAAACTTCTTTTTTTACACTAAGTCCTACCTTTTCTGATAAAGGGTATCCCAGAACACACTGGGACTGAATTAGCTTTTTTTTTATATATATATATATATGCCAAGCTTCTGATACCTGCATGATGGATTTGTGCCGTAGAAATATAAAAATTATCTTATTGCTTTCATTGAGGCTACACAGATATTTGATAAAACCTGGTGCATACATGCCCAGTTCTAACCATTAAAAGAGAAGCCTGTCTCCTGTGTTGACAAGTCATTTATAAGGGACAAGAAACTTCTTTTTTCACACTAAGTCCTATCTTTTCTGATAAAGGGTATCCCAGAACACACTGGGACTGAATTAGCTTTTTTTATATATATATATATATATGCCAAGCTTCTGATACCTGCATAATGGATTTGTGCCGTAGAAATATAGAAATTATCTTATTGCTTTCATTGAGGCTACACAGATCNTTATAAGGGACAAGAAACTTCTTTTTTTACACTAAGTCCTACCTTTTCTGATAAAGGGTATCCCAGAACACACTGGGACTGAATTAGCTTTTTATATATATATATATATATATATATATATATGCCAAGCTTCTGATACCTGCATAATGGAATTGTGCCGCAGAAATATAGAAATTATCTTATTGCTTTCATTGAGGCTACACAGATCTTTAATAAACTCACTGTGTTCAGTTAATTCATGTATCAGGCATCATCTAAACCATCTGGCAATGGAGGCTGTGTTGCTTTTAACTCATGATGATATAGGACATATCACAAGATTAATTTTACAATGCATGATACATGTAGCATATTGTTTGAATTAAAAAGCATGTTTTAATTATAATTGATTTGTGTGTGTGTGTGTTTGGACATGTGGTTGGAGCAAGCATTTCTGGCCTTTAGAGAAGTCTAAGTAATTTCTGAAAAAGACAGAGCTCTATTCTCATGGTAGTTGTCTCTCAATGACATGTAAGGAGCCATGTGGACATGAACAAGTTTCAGTCATTCACCCTGTCATATGAATGAAGAAGGGCATCCCTTCCTATCACTGTAACACCACGGTATCCAAAATTACCAGCTCAGTTGCTTCCTTTGGGATCCCCCCTTCAGCTGTTAGGCCTTAGCTGTTATTCAAGACATAACAGTGTCGAATGGTTTATTTAAAAGTTTTGTGAACAGCACTTTCAGACTTTAACATTTTGGGTTACAATGTTTGCCTGCCTCAGATAATGTCTTTGAGTTTCATGAAAAAAGGCAATGCCTAAATACAGTTTGTTCACTTTTAGTTGGAGTATAGCTTCAGTGCTACCTTCACGTAGCAATTTCTTGTCATTTTCAGTTTTTCCTCCTTCTTTTTTTTTTTTCTTAAATTTACATGTACTTTTCTGATTTAGACACTGAGGTCTACTCTAATAATCTTCCTGCCACTCATTTCTCCATTAATTCACAAAGAGTTTGTCTCTAGTTAATTCACCTGTTAGTTGCTCAGATTTGTCTAACTCTAAACAGAATTTAGCTGGAGCTGAAAGATAGAGATCAGTGGAATTGTCTGGTTTCAAGCAAAACAAAACCTCTTTCTCCCAAGCAAGAGTGTTCTAAAATACATTCTCATATTTAGGAACCATTGCAGTCCAGAGTCTGGTTTTTACCTTTTTCCTTTTTTAAGCTAGAATTGAAATATGACCACTTCTTTGGAAGACGATGGCATTTGCCCTGTTCCTAGGACTATACTGACAGCCTGAAATCTGCTTAGATGGAGTACTACCCCAGATGAAAAGTTTAAACTTTCCCAAACATGTTGGTAATCATTGTTTCATTTTCCACACTCACTCATTCATTTAACACGCACTTTACCCTCTTTTTTATCTTGCTGTTTCCTTCTTTCACTCTTGGATTGCATGAATCACCTTCACTACCACGCTTTCCTGTGAGTCCTTTCTTTTCTCTTTACACCCTGTGTATTGTTAAAAGGTCTCATTTCTTAAAAAGATTACTAGCTATCTTGAGCAATCTGCTCATCCAATCTGCTTGTCAGGCCTTGTCTGCTGAGGTTTGCTCCAAGAATTACCATTCATGTCAATAACGCTTTTAACTTCTCTGTGTTCTCCTATCTATGAATGCCTGGCTCCCCTCCCTTTTTCTAGGAAATCCTAACTATTGCTTGGGCTAGCTGTTTGTGACCATCCCAATTGTTCCTTATCCAGTAGCTCTCCTGTTCACTTTCAGGCAGGATTCCTTTAGCCAAGCCTAGAAATTCTTTCCTTTTCCTTATGTCCCATGTTCCTGTTTAATACAGTTTCTTGCTATTTTCTCTCTGTTACCTTTTTCCCCATCCTGCGTCACTAATGTTACACATTTCACCTAAATAAAGATGCATCCCAGTCTTGTTAATATTTTCTTGGAATATTTTAGATGTTATCTAGTTTTTTCCTTTCTTCAGGTCAATGATTTGATTGCTACTTGTTTTCTTCTCACTGCTGAAGAATGAATCTTAGCTGCTTGTTCTCCCACCTTGGAGAACTACGTGATAGGTCTGACTTATATCATTATGCTGGTAAGTTCAATGAAAGCTTTGTGCTACAAGAAGCTGTAAATCATTCATTCAAGTGTTTCTTCACAAAGATTATTTTTTTTTGATTTTTTTTTTTTTTTTGGGTAAAAAAAGCTAACCNATCATTATGCTGGTAAGTTCAATGAAAGCTTTGTGCTACAAGAAGCTGTAAATCATTCATTCAAGTGTTTCTTCACAAAGATTTTTTTTTTTTGATTTTTTTTTTTTTTTTTTGGGTAAAAAAAGCTAACCGAATACAGCATTCCAGAGTACACGTAGCTTTTCTCCTCAGATGTGATCATACAGTGGGATATTGGCAATGTTGTCCATACTTGCTTTCTGATTGGTTCATTGTAGTCTAGGTCTATACTGTTATGATTCATTCCAGCCCCATATTTGTTACATGAGATGCAATTTAATAGCCAGCACCACAAAGACGAAAGCAGAGCTTTAATCGGGCTAGCTGGCAATCCATCTACTCAAACCAGTGTGTCACAAGAACCAGCCAGAGATAACCTGTGGCTGGATTGTCTTTCCTAAATGCAATACTAGCACAATTGGAAATGCCTGGTCTTTCTTAGCTACCCTGAGATGTCAGTTCAGGAGATTCCTATAGATCCTATGTCACCTTACCAGAGTCATATCAGTGGTTTCAAAACACTTGACGGCTCTTGATGATTATTGTCAAAGGAAATGACATGCCCAGAAGAGTTATAATTCTACTTGTTTGGTTTACGTTAGTGTATGCTGTGTTAATGCAGTCTGAAAGCCATATATCTGTTACAGGAATTCTCCTTCCTGCATTGAATAGAGAAATATTTACTTTGTGTCACGGAAGAAGATTATTCTGATAGCATAGACTTATGTCTTATACAGAAATTACTTTGATTTTTCTAAAGGCTAGTAACTGTTGGGCTGCTTTTGTTGGTTTGGTTTTTGTTCTTTTTGTTTGTTTTTCCTTTGAACGGCTGCCAAACTATCTTCCCAGTTCCCACAGTCTGTGTGTCTCCATTCTCCAGCAAGAGGGGACAGGTGACTTACTCTTTGTACAATACTGAGGTTACAATCACAGGAGTAAGAAATTCTGGTCCACAGGTTCCTACGGAAAGCAGGCCTTGCCCTTCAAAAAACATATTTAATCATTAAAGAAATCTAACAATTATCTTGCACTAGGCATGCTCAAAGCTATTCAGATCAGATAGGACTGCGTATATTTAGCTCGGACTATCTCAAATGTAGGACAGTTCAACTATTTTATTCTAGGTAAACAGACAGTAAGACGTTCCCTACTATTGTTTGTTGTCATTTACAACTCTGGGAATGTCTAGATTATGTTTCCTTGGTACTTGATGATTTCTCAAAATCACTCCTTGAACTCCATAACAGTTACGCCTTCTAGAGATGGCATAGCCACTTAAGTAACTTTGAAAAATTTTAAATTGCTCTAATTAGAAACACTTAAGGTGCATAGTCTTCCATGGTGATTGAGGGTGTTGTTATCCAAATGTCCCTGGAACAGGAGATGAACAGAATAAGCTGCTGTGCTCCACACTTTGGCAGCTGTGTTGTATCATCTGTGTTGAATTTAGGCAGAGTTTTTAATGCTGAAGTACTTGGTTACACTTTATAAAAACTTATCATAAAAAATTATTGAAAAATATTGATTGAGACATCACTGCTACTGAAAAATCCTGATTATCTGAACCACTTCCTTCAAATGCAGTTGTACAAAGAGTTAATTATTCAGACATTCTTACAGATCCCCTGCTAATGTGGACAGAAACAGGCATGAAGTCCAAAGTGGAAGATGTTAGTGTCAAAAGCACCAGAATGATAAAATTTCTATGAGGTGTAAACTCGTAGAGTGAGGCAGCTGACATAAATAACCATTTATTTGAGTCTGAAATTTGAACTCAGTAAAAATTTTTCCCTTTTCCTACATGGATANAAAAATTATTGAAAAATATTGATTGAGACATCACTGCTACTGAAAAATCCTGATTATCTGAACCACTTCCTTCAAATGCAGTTGTACAAAGAGTTAATTATTCAGACATTCTTACAGATCCCCTGCTAGTGTGGACAGAAACAGGCATGAAGTCCAAAGTGGAAGATGTTAGTGTCAAAAGCACCGGAATGATAAAATTTCTATGAGGTGTATACTCATAGAGTGAGGCAGCTGACATAAATAACCATTTATTTGAGTCTGAAATTTGAACTCAGTAAAAATTTTTCCCTTTTCCTACATGGATAACAACAATGTGTAAAGAAATGTCCCAGAAGAATTTTCTTCAATATACTTCCAGAAACAAATCTGAACACACATCATAATACTACTTACTGTTTAGCTAATTCAGGCAAGCACCTTTGCTCCAGTAATAGCCAGGTTTAATTTTCATTGATTCATATTAATAAGGGCAGAGGCAGAACAAGAAGCAGAAAAACTAGTGCTACTAATCTTGCTATCAAAATATATNATGAGGTGTATACTCATAGAGTGAGGCAGCTGACATAAATAACCATTTATTTGAGTCTGAAATTTGAACTCAGTAAAAATTTTTCCCTTTTCCTACATGGATAACAACAATGTGTAAAGAAATGTCCCAGAAGAATTTTCTTCAATATACTTCCAGAAACAAATCTGAACACACATCATAATACTAGTTACTGTTTAGCTAATTCAGGCAAGCACCTTTGCTCCAGTAGTAGCCAGGTTTAATTTTCATTGATTCGTATTAATAAGGGCAGAGGAAGAACAAGAAGCAGAAAAACTAGTGCTACTAATCTTGCTATCAAAATATACTGAATATCTTCTCGATATCAGTGTTTGGGATGACTGTGGATGCTGCCATGACGCTTATTCTCTGCTGAATCTCTAACGGCACTTTTGTCCCAAGACACTTTCTGCAGGGAGGGAAAGAGAACTGTTTCCCTGCTCCTACATAGAAGCCTGTGCAACCAAAGCAGGATCTTTCATTCACACACTGCCCCACATGCTAGTGGAGCAAGATAATTTCTTCTGCTTTTGTAGGCAGATCAGGCACTCTTTGATAACTGTAGGCTGAACACACTCCTTTGCAAAAAAATTTCATCATAATTTCGCCTTCTTGCCAGAAATCTTTCCACAACAGAGAACGGAGTATGACAACAGAACTAGAGAGTGCCGAGGACCCAGAGAGGAAGCTTGGGGCTCAGAATGGTAAGCCCAAACTCCCTACTCATGGTTGCGTGGACAACAGTGCCAAACACAGAAGGTGTAGCAGGGATAATTTGCAAACTCTGCAAAGCAAGTTTGCTGAAGAAAGCCTGTCAAAAACTACCTTTAGAAAACCAGCCATACTTCCACTCACTGACTTTGATGTGGTGAGACAACATGGTATGTCATGATCAGCCCAATGGAATAGGGCGTACTTCAACAGATTTGTATCGCATCCATACAGCTATTTATGTAATTCTCCACAAACAGTGGTTAGAAACAGGGTATTTTAAAGCACAGATCCTCTCACCCAAAGGGGGTACCGAAAACTGCTCAGTATCCTAGTAAATGGAACAGTACTCACAGGTGTATAAATATTGTTCGTGGCTATAGAAGAAATCTACTCCCCTGCCTCTGATACAAATACCTTACTGGAAATAGGTACTGCCAGGTGAGATGACCTCATTTGGGTTTTTCCTCCACCACAGAAAAAGGGTTTCCTATCTATCCTTTGTGAACTCTTATATTGCTCTGGATTGCAAATAAAGCTTAATACTATCCTTCTGTATATAGCAGTCCCTCAGAAGATAAACACATTCTCTCTGCTGAAGAGTCTTTGTTCTTTAAAAGATTGACTGGAAGCCCAGGAATATTTATTTAAAATCTGTTTTGTTTATCTGAAGCAAAATGCTTTATTAGAAACATGTACCTCAGTTTAAAATTGTGCTTCTGCAAAGTATTTGACACAGTGCAGGACAGCATCCTTGTCTCTAATTGGATGTAATAGATGAGGAATGGATCTAATAGATGGACCACATGGCAGACAAGGAATTGGCTAGATGGTCACACTGAAAGTGTTGTGGTCAAAGGCTTGATGCCCAAGTGGAGTCCAGGGATGAGTGGAGTTCCTCAGGGATTGGTACCGGGACCAGCGTTATTCAACGTTTTTGTCAGTGATATAAACAGCAGGATTGAGTGAGTCTCAGCAAGTTTGCCAACGACACCAAGCTGTGTGGTGGAGTTGACACACTGGAGGGAAGGAATGCCATCCAAAGGAACCTTGTCAGGTTTGTGAGGCAGGTCAATGACAACCTCATGAAGCTGAACAAGGCCAAGTGCAAGGTCCTACCCTGGGTCAGGGAAATGCAAAGCACAGATCCATGCTGGACAGAGAATGGATTGAGAACAGCCCTGAGGAGAAGCACTTGAGGGTGTTGGTTGAAAAGAAGCTCAACATGAGCCAGCAGCGTGCACTTGCAGGCCAGAAAGCCAACCATATGCTGGGCTGCATCAAAAGGATTGTGACCAGCAGGTCAAGGGAGGCGATTTTCTCCCATTACTCTTCCCTCATAAGATCCCACATGCAGCACTGCATCCAGCTCTAGGCTCCCAACAAAAGAAGGATGTGGACCTGCTTGAGTAGGTCCAAAAGAGGGCCATGAAGATGATCAGAGGGATGGAGCTCCTCTCCTGTGAAGCCAGGCTGAGAGAGTTGGGGTTGATCAGCCTAGAGAGAAGAAGGCTCTGGGAAGACCTTCTATCAGCCTTCTGGTAGCTAAGGGAGGCCTATAAGAAATCTGGAGAGGGACTTTATGCAAGGTCATGTAGTGAGAGGACAATGTGAAATGGCTTTAAAGTGGAAAAGGGTAGATTTAGATAGATATAAGGAAGAAATTCTTTATTGTAAGTGTGGTGAGGCACTAAAAGGAGTTGCCCAGAGAAGTTGTAGCTGCCCCACCCCTGAAAATCTAAGGCCAGGTTGGATGAGGCTGTGAGCAACCTGATCTAGTGGGAGATGCCCCTGTCCAAGGCAGAGGATTGGAACTAGCTGATCTTAAGGTCCCTTCTAACCCAAACCTTTCCATGATTCTACAGTTCTATGATGCTTCTACGAGAACAGAGATATTTTTAGAAAACTCATTGCTCTTTCTGCTACTCTTTGTGGTCTATATTTTCTGTAGCGTTGCTTCATAGACTGTGTACTGATTGTGGAGACAGATGTTTTATTTTTGTAAACAGGGCAATTTGCACATAAAATAATGACAAAACCACAATCATAAAAATAACATCAAAGAAAAAATAACGGAAATGTTAAAAGAACTATATATATTGTGGGACAATGAGAGAGAGACAGCAGTGTTTAAAGAATTATCACCACAATTTTTCAAAACAGCCATAGAACCTGTTACAGCCACAGGAAGCAATTTTCTGTGCAATACAAATTAAGAAACTAAACAGTAGCTATTTCAGCATTACAGCATTTCCTAAAAGTTGCAAGAATATTTGGTAAACATGTGATATATTCCTTTTCCTTAAACTGAAATTACTTGGTTTTCTTTCCTTTTGAATTTGCCATAAAAAAATTCAAACAAAAGTAAACGGAATGATAGTTATTGATCAGAGGGCAATTAAAAATATCCCAATAAAAAGAACTCATTATAGTCCGATGTATCAAAAGTTTTATTCTATTTCTGAAGAAGAATGAAATTCACACAAAACTTGCATAACCCATACTAAATAATGTAACTGTGACTTGTAAAGGTCTTTATCTGCATTGTAATTCACTTTTATCAATGGAATTTTTCCTATTCTATCGATTCCTCTTTATTTCTCAATTGTGACATCAAAACCAAACAAACAAAAAAAGTATTTGCAAACTTGAGGTCATAGAAACAGTCTGCTCATAAATTAGCAACTGATAAAAGTCCATTTTTCACTCAGTCTAAGCTAGCTTTCATGTCAACAGGACACTATTTAATTAAAACATTTATAATGGTCTATTGCTTCTTTTAAAAAGTTAATGGACATTTATATTTCTTTTGCAATACTGCCTTTAGAAAGTTGGAAACAATATCAGGGCTACAGAAATGAGAGCTGGGAAATGAGCAGCATTATCACAACAGCTTAGTTAATAAAGGAGTACAGTTTTGTTGGCTACAGCTTCAGTTAGCAGCATAGAATAACTTTTGTATTTAGACTTTTTGTGATACTTTTCTTCTTGTCTCTATTCTCTGTTTCAGAAGTGTAACATTAAGACTCATTTTGCATGAGTCAGAACAACAAATCTATTCCTGTTTTTCCCACTAAAAATTAAACTAAATTTTTTTAAACACTTTTTTCAATGCACAGTTCAAGTGAGAGCAAGTAATAAGGAACAAAATGGTTTGAAGTTTCCTCCAATAATTGGTTACAAATGAGGAGGTAGATTTTATGCCACAGGTCACAGATAAAAGCTCTTATCAGTGAACATCATGAATTATTTGACACAAATCAATAGAGTTCATGCAAGTGCAAAACTAGTCAGAGTCAGATCAGAATCAGACCCAAGACTGATTATTAACCTGCATTGTTAGCAACAATTACTGCCAAGTAATTTTCATCATTTCCTTCATGAACTTCTGCTTCAAAGCCAAGATTTAGACAGCCTGGATTGGTTTTACATAATTACTATGTGTGCTTTACACGCCTGTGTGTAGTGACTGTATTCTTCGGTTATGAAAGCCTCACTTTTGCAGAAAGTTATGAAGGGTCTCTGTTTCCCTGTTGGTACAACCCACTTGCCTTTTAAGGTGATTAGTAAGATTGACACTTTCTCCTCTCCTCTGCTTTATATCTTAGTTCCGAATTTAGATGTAGTGAGTTGGACACATTAGTTTGCCACTTGTAATCCCCATTTTTGTCTACTTTGTAAAGATTGTAATCCAATTCTCATTTGTTTGTACGTATGCTTCTCATTAGC
>NDXB01012737.1:80688-109012 GCA_002631895.1 Agapornis roseicollis | reverse complement strand
TCGGCAAACTTGCTGAGGGCGCACTCAATCCCACTGTCCATGTCAGTGACAAAGATGTTAAACGATACCGGTCCCAACATTGATCCCTGAGGGACACCACTCGTCACTGGCTTCCAGCCTGACATGGAGCCATTGACCACAACTCTTTGCATGCAGCCATCCAACCAATTCTTTCCGAGTGGTCNCTCGTCACTGGCTTCCAGCCTGACATGGAGCCATTGACCACAACTCTTTGCATGCAGCCATCCAACCAATTCTTTATCCACCGAGTGGTCCATCTATCCAATTGATGCCTCTCCAATTTAGAGACAAGGATGTCGTGTGGGACAGTGTCGAACGCTTTGCACAAGTCCAGGTAGATGACATCAACTGCTCTACCCCTGTCCATCAGTTCTGTAGCCCCATCATAGAAGGCCACCAAACTGGTCAGGCAGGATTTCCCCTTAGTGAAGCCATGCTGTCTGTCACCAAGCACCTTGTTGTTTTTCATGTGCCTTAACATACCTTCTAGGAGAATCTGCTCCAAGATCTGGCCAGTCACAGAGGTGAGACTGACTGGTCAGTAATTCCTCGGGTCATCCATTTTCCCCTTCTTGAAAATGGGGGTTATATTTCCCCTTTTCCAGTCTTCGGGAACTTCATCTGATTGCCATGATCTCTCAGATATGATGGACAGTGGCTTAGCAACTTCACTTGTCAGCTCCTTCAGGACCCGCAGATGGATCTTGATTAAGACCAGAATGTTCTGGTTCTGGATAATAGTTTGGTGCCTCCAGAAGTTGAGAGAGGCAAGAAGCAAAATCTTGACAAGACATAGGGCTTGTTTTTTTGTTTTGCTTGGTTTTGGTTTTTGCTTCTTCAATGAATCAAGCTTGAAATTTTGGCAGGTAATTGATGGCTACCAGGCTTTGTTGTTGGCAAATATTCCACTGATTGGTGTGTAACAAACCACACTTTGTACCTCACTGTACTTTGAGTGTTTCTTTTCTACTATCATTTTTTGAGATTGACTTGGTTTATTCAGCTGTTCTTTAAAAGAATCTTAGTATAAATCTGGCATTGATATAAACATGGCTCACACAAAATTTTCCTTTTCTCTCTGTTATAGTTTTTAACCCTTTTCAATGATTTATTTGCTCTCTTGAGATTAAAAGATACTGGCTTTATGATGCTAAAAAGACTTTCACATTTTCAATAGCTTTTTTGGTTTGCTTCGAAATAAAACCTGCACTATGAGTACTCATTTATTCAAAAAAAAAATCTGATGCATGTACACCTGGTTATATTTATTTTGCCCTGGAATAAGTGATTATGTAAAATATTAAATGTGTATTCTAGTTATGTATGTATGCATTAGTCAGAGGGAGAAAAACTCATAAAAGTTTTCACTACTCTTTCAGGCACATTTTTTCATGTTATTTTCATCAGATAGGTGAAGGAGTGGAATTAATACTGTAGATATCCCACATGATAAAAAATGGGATCATGACCTCTAGTATATCTCTGTAACAATGCTACTCTCTCTGTCTCCCTCCTTGCCTCTCTCTCTCCCTCTCACTAACTTTCATTCAGCAATATTTTGTTTATTCATTAAATTAATATGCCTACAAATAACAGTGTTCCCATAGCAGAGCAGGAAGACAGATAGTCCTCTCTTCTTCCAGCAGTGGAACTGTGTTCAGCATCAATGAACTTGCTATTCAGGCCCTGTGGGGACACTTTTTGCAAAACCAGCCTAGTGCTGAGAACAGTCATTTTTCTGCTGTTATCTTAGCAATTGCATAAAAAAATATGTATTGTACAAAATAGAAAAATTATGTATTTTTTGGTCACTACTGCATGAAGCATAGTCCAGATTCTGAAGCATATGGTACACTGAAATCTTATTTCCTCAGAATCGTATTCATAGGCATGACATTCTCTTCTGTTATCATGACTTGGACAATATTAGAGTAATTTCTCACTATAAATGTATGAACAGCATTTGTATTTGTTATTTAGCATTTCCATCTCTAAATACTGAAAGCTAGGTCTGGGAGAGCATGAAGAACACAGGGGATAATGGATAGACTTAGCAACAGTAATTTCTGTTTTCCAAACTTGTTTCGTTTTAGGATTTGGTAGCCATTCTACTAACTCTCCTTTCATCTCTTCCCTACTTTTGCTTCCTAACTGATTTCTCATTTACCATCTTTTAATCAGCTTTCCCTGTGCTACTTTTAGATTTCTTCCTAAAATTTTATTCTTAGAGAGCATGTCTGTCTGTGGCAGATAGAGAATGCATGTGCTCTATAACACCTTACTTCCCTTCTCATTAACTGGACAAAGAGGGTAGTGTTTCAACCCACACTGCCTGCCAGTGGCTAATATTATGGTATTGAAAATTTAACAGATGCAGTCAGTAGTATAGATAGCAACCTGCTGGACAAAGAAGTATATATGCAATGTGTATGGTGCAATGATCTCTTTTATTACTTGTAAAGAGAATATGTCTTGGGTGTAAATCTCCCTGGTGGAACCGGAAGGTGGGTCACACCAGGCATAGCTTTTCCAGGTGTAAGAGCTGTAAGGACAACTGAATGTTCCTGTGTAATGAGATGAAACTGACTTTTTTTTCCACTCTGGTCAGTTTGAATCCACTAATTGGATAGGGAGACTTAAAGATGGTCTGGTCTCCCAGGAAAAACTGAGAGGCTGCTCATGGAATTTTTCTTTTCTGTGAACATCAGCAAAGTGCTGTGATAAGGAAACAAGTGCCAGATTTCATATCTGTGGCTCATACCACACAGACTGTTAGCTTGGTGATTTTGTGGAGATCCTTCAGACTCTCATCCTGCTTTACACCCATCCAGCTGCACCAGAGGCTGCTGTCACACCCTGTGGTCCCCTGTAGCAGAGGGCAATTTGATCTTGACAGCTGGGTACTAGATGTTTCAATCCTAATTTTAAAAACAGTAAAATCTGCAATGAGTCACTATGGTAGATAGCCTGACTTAGAATCTTATTTTGTTCTGACCTTTCCATTTGTTCTTCTTTGCTGACTGTATCTGTTAATCTTGCTGTCTTTGGAATATATATATGTGGCTGTCACCTCATTTTGCCAGGTGATACATTATGAAGTTTTATTTTATTGTCCCTTTAACATTGCTATCTTAACAGTAAACTTTCTTCTCCAAGACTGTCTTCTTTCTGTACTATAGATTTTGTGTGTCTGTAATTTATCTCTTCTTTTGTATTCTGATGTGAATATACCCTAAATTTTTTGTAAGATCTGAAGGGTGAATCTGTTCCAGGTGTCGTAAACAATTACCTCTAATAAACTGTTGTTTTGCTAAAAGCATTAATGTCATCTAAATAACCATGCTGATGAGACCAATATTGCACCATATATTGTCCACCATTATTTCTTTTCTGTTTGTTATGATTCATTCTGCACACTTTCAGATTGCTTGCTCAGTGAGGTGAAATCTCTGTTGTTGATGCTGGTTGTCTGGTTTGAAGAAATCTGTTACAATAGCACACACATCTGTGAGAAACATTTCATTTATTATTGAGCAAACACCTCATCCTCTGCAGGAATAAAATGGTTCATTAGAAGCAGTATGCTTTGAAGTAATAATCCTCAATGACACATTCTATTACAAACCGTAACATTAAACAAGACATAGTTGGAGATACATTTTTTTCTTGTGAAAATTTACAGCATCCCAAGCCCTACTTACGCATTTCTTGACCTGATTGGGTGACCTTGACAGGGTTGATCAGAATTTTTCTTCAGCAATATATCTTGTAATCAAGAAGCAAAATACATGAAAATGTCTGAATACTTCAGTATGTTCCTTTTTTTCTGATCAGGGAATAGAGGAGAATAAAGATTGGTAAGGAAGGCATACAGGCAATAATTGTTCATCTCTGCTGCTCAGCTAGTGTGCCTGTAGTGTGGATGAGACAAAATATTTATTTGCAGATGTCAGTTATCCAAGTTTAATCATGGACCCTTTGGTGGTCAGCTTGCTGTGACTTTCAGTAATTTTGGAGGTGGTTTTTAAAATAGATTTTGCAGATTCTTACCTATGCATTATCGTCTTCCAACACCCTCCCTAAGTTTTAACCAAGCATTCACAGATTTACATTTGGAGTTCTTCTCTGTATCAACAGAATTTGAAGGTGCTTAGCATTGTTTGTCATGTGGTTGTTGAGAGCTAAGCAGCAAATGGAGAAAATCTTTAGCACTAAATTTTCTTCTGTTTGTTTTCAGCACTTTCAAAATATAGATCCAAGACTTGTAGATGAATTATTAAGGGCAGCTTCTTATCCCTGCTAAGGGCAGTTTCTTATTCCTGTGGATATTCTCTCTAACCTTGTTGAATGACACCAGGTGAAAATTCATTTCAGGCATCTGAAACATCTGTAGGATCAGAACAAAAAGTTACAATTCAGCAATTTATTTTTAAAAATGATTGTTTGCTATGACAGAGTAAAAAGAGAAATCAGCAGCAAAAAGAGTAATTTCTCATTTATCCTTTGTGTTTAATAGTATTTTGTAATGTCTGCTAAATAGAGGAAATATTCTGCAAACTCTGAATCCCATTTGCAGTGAGATGCTGACCTCATATATTGCCCTGGGACAGGAATAAGAGGGAGAACTGGGTTGCTTCACCTTGAGAAAAGGTCAGGTGCCTCTGACGTGAATATTCTAAGAATGGAGTCAAAAGAACCAGTACTCTCCCAAAAGGAAAGAGAAAAGGGGAAAAGTGTGTCCAAAATATACAACCTCTGTATCTGACATAAAACTTAATTGCTGCTCTAAAAGCATCTTGTGAAACTACTTTATGAACTTCAATGATTCTATGAACTTGCCTCTGTGGTGAATGTCAGACTAATAACAGTCATGATAATGGAACATTATTTCTTATTCCAAATTGTGCTTTATTTCAGTTTCTGTTTCCAATTCTAAATAATATTGTCTTGTCTTTGACAGAGCAGCTGGTGATTTTCTGATGCACAATAAAATTAGAAGTGGATAGTGTGATGTACAAAACCAGTCCTTTTTTCTGTTCAGTTTTGTCATACGAACTCCAGCCTATTGTTGCCTATACTCAAGGTTGGGATAGGATTCATAGTCCTTCTTACTCATCCTTTCACCTTACTCTTTGCTAAGTTATGCAAGGATGCCTTTTTCCTTCTGTCTGTCACTCCATACTAAAAAATTTCAGGAAAAGTCTACTCCTCTTGATTCCTACAGGATCCTGCAATTTTGAGTGTGAAGAAACACATTTTAACAACAGTTTTCACAGCAATGCCAAAAATTCTTCGCTACTGTTCATCTAATTGTATTGTTCTCTCCTAATGATTCCACAGCATCTCTTAGGCAAATAGCTCTAGAAGTCAATCTAGAGTTATAAGGAAAGAATATATACAAACAAAGAGATGTTCTTTGCAATGCTGTGTGTTGCTTTCTTTAAGCTCCAGTTCTGCCTGTTAGAACTTGTCATCTCCAAATCCTTTTCAAATAACAGACTTGTTTGCATTGCACATAATAATTACACATAATAATATAGTAATAACAATGCACTGTGATAATAAGAGGATTTTTTTTCTATTATGGCATTTTCAGTATCACACTGGTTAGAAAATAGTACATTTGGTTTTTCTACTCTGAAGTAATATTTTGTTACTAGTCCCCAAAATATAACACAGAAACAAAACAACTAAATGACATCATGGTTATTTTTCAATATAGATGTGTAAAAGTAGGGCATGATGGAAAATTAATGTTAGCAATTGACAGTACAAAAGGTACAGGGATCAGCAGGCTCTAATTCTGTCGGGTTTTTCCATTGCTGAAGATATCACCATCATCAAGTGCAGCCAGGTCTTCTGGAAATTCCCTTGCTGTACAGGACTACTTTGGATCAAGGCTGTATGTTAATTTTATTCTTGCACAACTCTTTCATATGTTTCTTCTTTTCCTGCTATTCTGTTGACAGAGCAAACCTTTCTTCCTGTGATGGCTCCATACTTGCAGGTATAATGGAACAGATGGAATAAGCCAAAGGTCAATGTAGCAGAAAATCACTGTTTCATGTTATGGTACTGAGTAAAACAGTTTGTGATTCATGGTTGCGTTTTCTTGTGTGTTTCATAATAGCAAGGTTGTAGAAAACATTCTGTGAGGCGCACAAGCTCCTGACTCAGCTCGTGGAAGTTGAGAGGAATTGTCCCACTGATTTAAATAGCTTTGTATGAAGTCTCACATTTAAGTTAGTCATGATGTAAATGTTTTACAAACATTTAATCTATCTTATTAATTGAACATCTTGCAGTTCCTGATTGTTCTTTTTATGTTCACTATCTTTTCTGTTAAGTAACTGTTACGTACATACACACTCTGTTCCAAGAAACCTTCCTATTACGCTCAGCTACATTGTAGAGTTGTACCAAGTAGTGTATTAGCCACAGTTAGAATACTGTGCTCCTTTAATTCAATCACAAGCAAAATTTCTAGGGGGTGGGGATGTCTACAATTCTTTTTTTCCTTTTCTTTTTTGCATGAGCATATGTTTTCTTTGTGATGGTTTTATCAGAGTATGCATTTTGTTCTCATAATATTCATCTAGGTCTGAATGGACAGCTCAGCACAGCTCAGTTACTGTGACTTGCATATACAGTAATCACAAAAGTCTTCATTAAGTCAATAAGTAGCAGAGTTTAATCTATTACATAAATGTGTTTTGATATGTCTACAGAAGAAGGGGATGAGGAGTTCCAGAAATATCTAATATGTAATGCACTTTTTAGTATTCCAATATATGGAATCATAGAATCATAGAATAGTTAGAGTTGGAAAGGACCTTAAGTTCATCCAGTTCCAACCCCCCTGCCATGGGCAGGACACCTCACACTAAACCATGCCACCCAAGGCTTTGTCCAACCTGGCCTTAAACACGGCCAGGGGTGGAGCATTCACAACTTCCTTGGGCAACCCATTCCAGTGCCTCACCACCCTAACAGGAAAGAATTTCTTCCTTATATCCAATCTAAACCTCTCCTGTTTAAGTTTGAACCCGTTACCCCTTGTCTTGTCACTACAGTCCGTAATGAAGAGTCCTTCCCCAGCACACCCTTCAGATACTGCAAGGCTGCTATGAGGTCTCCACACAGCCTTCTATTCTCGAGGCTGAACAGCCCCAACTTCCTCAGCCTATCTTCAAATGGGAGGTGCTCCAGTCCCTCGATCATCCTCGTGGCCCTCCTCTGGACTTGTTCCAACAGCTCCATGTCCTTTTTATGTTGAGGACACCAGAACTGCACACAGTACTCCAAGTGAGGTCTCATGAGAGCAGAGTAGAGGGGCAGGATTGCCTCCTTTGACCTGCTGGTCACGCTCCTTTTGATGCAGCCCATGATACGGTTGCCTTTCTGGGCTGCAAGTGCACACTGCAGTCGACTCATGTTCATTTTCTCATCGACCACCACCCCCAAATCGTTCTCTGCAGGGCTGCTCTGAATCTCCTCTCTGCCCAACCTGTAGCTGTGGCTGGGATTGTTCCGACCCAGGTGTAGGACCTTGCATTTGTCGTAGTTAATTTCATGATGTTGGCATCAGCCCACCTCACAAGCATGTCAAGGTCCCTCTGGATGGCATTCCTTCCCTCCAGCATATCCACCAAAACACACAGCTTGGTGTTGTCAGCAAACTTGCTGAGGGCGTACTCAATCCCACTATCCCTGTCACCGACCGGTCCCAACATTGATCCCCAAGGGACACGACTCATCACTGGTCTCCAGCCTGACACTGAGCCATTGACCACTGAGCTCATTGCCTGCGGCCATCTAACCAGTTCTTTATCCACTGAGTGGTCCATCTATCAAATTGATGTCTCTCCAATTTAGAGACAAGGATGTTGTGTGGGACAGCGTCAAACGCTTTGCACAAGTCCAGGTAGATGACATCAACTGCTCTACCCCTGTCCATCAGTTCCGTAGCCCCACGAGGCCACCCAATTGGTCAGGCAGGATTTCCCCCTAGTGAAGCCATGCTGTCTGTCACCAAGCACCTTGTTGTTTTTCATGTGCCTTAGCATGCCTTGCAGGAGAATCTTCTCCAAGATTTGGCCAGTCACAGAGCTGAGACTGATTGGTCTAATATAATTGGTTTAATATAACTGGTCTATATAATTAATTGATAACTGATTAGTGCTGTACTGAACCTTGGGATCTGCAGCATCTAGTCAGCATACTTCTTGTATCCTGATGCTTTCACTCACACTCAGAAAATGTACTTATCTAATCATAGAAACACCAGTTGTGTGCTTCTGCAGATACGAGCATTAAGGGAAGAACTAGTGCAACATATTTATTCCAGTTCTGTGACAATGAGCAGAATGACTGACTTGATTAATCATTTCGCTTGATTTCCTGAATTCATGTATCTTCTAAGCTTGTTTTAGGAGCAGATGACAAATTTTCCTCTAGATGCTGCATTAGTATGTTTTCTAGGAGACAAACAATCACAAATTTATGTAGTGTTCCATGCTTAAAAGAGAATTGCAAAATCAGCTAGCTCTGTGAATTACTTTGCCATTTATAACTAAAGATGGTTTGTCAGATTCAGGTATCTTCATATGTTAACAGTACCAGTTCTTTTGTAACTGTTTACACTCACTGTCACTTTGCCAGCTATTGTTATCTAGGCCACTTTACTAAGAATGCTAAAAGAGGGCTCTACAGATTCATCCATAGCTTACTTTGGAATATGTGGCAGGGACCAAATGTGTTGCCAGCTGTAGTCTTAGAGGAGGAACTCACTGCTTATTTATTTTTATCAGAGTCCAATTGCAGGACCAAAGACAGTATGTATTTAGCTGAGAATAAGGCAGTATACCTGTTGATCCCTAACATTTTAACAAGTGCAGTTGCAGAATTTTGAGCCCATTCCCACTGGTGCATTGAGAATTTTGAGCCCATTTCCACTGGTGCATTGAGAAATTTTAGCCCATTCCCACTGGTGCATTCAGGTTCCTTCCTGGGCTTACTGCCCAGGAACCAATTTATAGATCTGAATAGAGATAGATCGACAAGCAGACATATGCAGACATCTTTCTTTTTCATTCTTTTTTATCAACTAAAGCTTTCCAAACCCAGTAATTAAGCAACAACCTAAGTGGTTTTTAAGCAAAGGATACTCTGTGCTTGGTTTTCTTTGTTGGATTGTTTGTTGATTTGGTTTCTTTTTCTTAGGTGTGTGCTTTTTAAATTAGTACAAAGCATAATCTTCAGTTGAATGCTTTCCAGTATAGAGCTGCTGGATGTTCAGCTGTAGCAGTATTTACTGAGAAGGGAACATTCATGGTTCATTCTTAGGCTTCTCAGTAAGGTTGTTCCTGCAATAAAACTGTCTCCACTCTTTTACGTCTGTACATAAAAACTGCCAGACAATATAATATTTGTCTGGAAGACCAGAAGCATGAATGTGCAAAAAATTTATATTGCTCCTGGGACATAGACATTTTAGAGCAGGAGTGACAGATTTCTATCCCTGTAAGCCCCAAATGAATCTCTACAAACTCAGTTAAATTTCAGGAGAATGATTGAAAGCTTACAGAAGCATCCTCTTGACTTTGGTGAGATTTGGTCCATGTTCAAAGGATAAAAATGCCATTTATTTCTGTTTTAGTGGAATGTCTTCACATAGGGCATATTAGGAGCCCAAAAATATCTCTAGTAAGCATGCATGTATCTACATATGTTTAATTGCAAAATATTTGCTCACAAATATTTACTTATAGTTGAATTTTCTATGTATTTATGTGAAGTAAATCACACAATGAAATAATATTTATTTCATTGAAAAATACTCTGAGTGAATGTTTTTGGAGTAGAAAAAAACCACAATTCTCCCATTTTTTCTCAGATATTAAAGAACTTGGTAAGATTGCTGTTCAAAGCAAATTTTAGTAGCAGTTATCTGCTGTTTTGTTTTTCAACTTTGCAAAGACACTAAGCTACTCTGAGCAGAAAACAGTCATGCGTGTAAGACTATGATTAAGTTAATGTGTGGCACTCTAAAATTAGTCCAATTATTTATTTAGATAGAACAATGACGGAAAGAAAACCACTTCAGTTATCAGTTTAGCACTGTAATGAGTCTTGTGCCTGAAGCTAAGCATTGGAAAGTTAAACTTGAAAGAAACTATGTGAACATTAATAGAGAAATCTGCCTATAAAAAATTCTTTAACATTAATTGAACCAAAACTAGGCTGACAGGCTGAATAAACAAAGCAAAGATCATGCACATTATTCTATGCTTCATTCATTACACTAGACAGTTCAATTACAATCTGAAAGACTTACAGACCATTTAACACACTTGTTGTCCACTGACTTTGTGGGTATATGCAAAGTGCCTTATTTTTGGATAAACCTATGTGGCAGAATCTTGAGCGTGGTAAGAAGCATTTCACATCAAAGTAGCTTCTCCAGCTCCAGAAAAGTGACACTATGCATATGTCTGGGCTTTTATTTGGTTCTCTGTGTAATTATTCTTTATGATCTCCTGCATGTAAAATACAATTTTACTTCTTCAGGAAGTCCTTTTACACTGTGGAAATATGATTTTGACACCCTATGTGTAAATGGAAAAATGGGTTCTTTGATTGCAGATATTCCCCAATCCTTAATACCTATTTCCAAAATGCTTGTAATTTACTCCTAATTTATAATTTCTCCAGGAAGGAATAAATGTGTCAACATTGACTTGTGTGAAAACGCACAGCTGTTATAAGTTTTTATTTACTTTTTAACACTTCTTGCTCGTTCCTGCTGTGGTGCCATCCTCTCCCATTGGCAGGGCAAGTCTCTGCATCCATTCTCTGGGAAACCAGCTGCTTAACGAAGTTCACTGGCTCAGATAGGCCTCCCTCAGGTTGGAGGGTGTGTTTCTTTAGGAAGACTGCATATCAAAGAAGCAACGTTAAACTCTTCTTGTTTCATCCTTGAGCTGTGGCCCCGTCCCACTACTTGGTCTTCTCTCCAGAAATGCTCTAATTTCTTGATGAGAAACTTTTTCCCTGCCTCCTTCCTTCTTCACCCAGGACCTCACGATTCTTTGTGCACTGAATATGAAGTAATTCAGTGTTCTGTGGATAGCTGAGGGCAGGTTACATGTCAACAACTGCTAAGTTGAGTTGCAAAATGTTTTTCCTCTGGGCTTTGTGGAACAGCTATGAATTTTTCAAGTTTGTGAAAGAGATACACAGACTTTATTTTCATGAAGTCCACTGGCCTGAGTGGGAAATACATCCTATCAGTACAGTAGGTACAAAATTTAACAGCAAATATTTGTAGTAGTGCTATCATTTTTTTAGTTTTTTAATACTGTCGTAACTATTTATTTGGAATATAAGTAAGAAAGGGTTGCATGTATATATTGATAGAAATAATATCTTTTATTTGGCCTCAACCCATTAATTCACGGAGTTAAAGCTAACAGATAACCTTTGGGACACATGATCCAATTCTTTGTTTACACAATATTTAATATTATGAATCTGGATTAATGATATTACTAATGTGAGTGAAAAGTTATTATCAATTCGTCTTGACATATATGGCAAATGGGAAGACTATTGACATATTAAAAATGTTAAAAGCCACTGATGACAACCTGTCAGTGCATTTCACTGAAATTTGTATGAAGATCTCTGACGCTGAATAAGCCACTGAAGTTGTGCATAAACAGCCAAGATTTGGCCTAGAAACATCACCATAGCAAACCTAGAAAACCATTTAAGTTTGCTAAGACTATCTTAAGAGTTCTATGAAATAGCTACATAGAATCATAAAATCATAGAATAGTTAACATGTGAAATCCATTTTTATTGCACTTGTCTTAATTATGCTTTCTGCATTGTGGAGGTAGATACTAGGCTGCTAGGACTGGGTGCAGCTCTGGTTGAATTCCTGCCATTTTTAATTATTCATAGGTTATTAAATAGAACAAAACAATGTATATGAGCATTTCTGGCTGTAAAGCAACTTCATTTTCATCCTGAACTCCAGAGAAACTATCTGGAGTGGAAAAATAAGACTTTTAATCTCTATCAGTTTCATCATTGACATCTGCTGTAAAGATATGTGAGTGAGATAGTAAACCCAGAAATACTGATTTCATTCTTAAGACCTCTCCTGATATCAATATTTTGCCAGAGTTTTAATTTTTAGTGTTTTATGTATGGGCAAAATAAAACAGAAAAGCTTCTTGGAACTAGGTTTTACACTTTTTTTGAATATAGACTTGTTTGCTCTCATGGTAGGGAAGTAATCCTATTTTTGATAAGAGCTAAAATTTTAAGAAAGCTAGAATGACTGAAGTTTGAGTGATGCTTTTAAACATAGCAAGTTTAAGAGATGTCTGATAAGGGATAAGAAACTTCTATGATTAGTAAGGGCATTTAGTATAAGGACTCAGTTCTCAAATTGATTTCATCTGAAAAATGCTAAAGATGAAACAGTCTTCTCATTTAACTATATTATTTTTTACAGCAGCCTTAATTCCTTATTCACCAGAAACTGTTCTAGAATTAAACATTCACCTAGCTCTTGTCAAATAAGAATGCCTTTGGACTTAATCTTGGATGACTGTAACAGTGGAGAGTTGTAATTTTAACTATACTGCACTCATTGAGCATACTGGTAGCTGAATTAGAGTGATAAGTTTTCATTCTGTGTGATAGTTTCTAATGTGTCTGTTTCTCTTAAGAAAGATCTTGTTGTTTTGAAGTTACACAGTTATTCGCATGAGGCTTCAATGCTTGTAAAGGAGCAACCTGAGCAAAAAGTATTGCAGACCTGTCTACATCAGGCTATGAAGATGAAAAGCGATTTTTAATAAAATGTTGGGGTTTTTTCCTTCCTCTTTAGTTTTGCCAGGAAGTTTTCAATGGAATTAGACATTGTGAAAACCAGGCCAGTCTATTTAAATAGAAGTTTAAATTTAATACGTGAATTTTTAGCAATATTTTGACTCTGATCTCAAAGGGTCTGACAGCCAGCTTGTTACAGAGGTTCTGCAACTTGGAGATACCAATAGGCAGCTCACAGAATTAATATCTAATAGGACATCTGCAGCTCAAGTGATCTATCTACCCATTACTCCATTGTTTCATGATTTTCTAAATCAGTTAAAGATAATTGATAACTTTACCTACAGAGTTAGAAATTCTATCTTTTTTCTATACAGATTCTATTTATATTGTCCTCAGAACTTAATCTGGACTAGTTAATGTGGTGGAAATCCCTAGAGTTAGCAGCCCTGCATCTGCTACTAATTTTTGTGGAATGTTCAAGGATCATGAATGGCCAACTGAAATCCTGAATAAAGTAGTTGCATAATCATCTTATTATGTTTGAAATAATGGGTAGCTACTACCATTGTTTGTTTGATTTCAAAGAACAAGTCTTCTCCCTTGAGGCAGCTAGACAATTTCATTTTATGTCAACAGCAGGATTCAGCTTTTCTATCAAAGTGTTATGCTAATTCCTGTAGGAAGAAAATAATCTGCAAAGCATCTCCTTAGAACATCTCTTTGTTCGAGTCCTTTCCCTAGTGGACATTAATTCTCATAGGTGACCTTTCAAAAAGGTGAGGCAATCTATTTTTTTAAATCTTTTCCAACACAGACCCTCTAGCTGTACGTGTCTCTGTACATACTCTGTACGGTACAAGCAAAGTTTTCCTTAGCTAGTTTAATTTATGATAGCTGTTACCTGTTTTTCCTCTCAAGTATAACTTGCCTTAATCTGCTTTCATGACAGGTGCTCATTTTCCATGATTGATATTTCATCTGTTTCAGGAAAATGTAGGAAACAGAGGTTAGCTTAGATCCCAGACAGTTTAGACAAACAGAAACAGAAAAACAAGTAACTTTTTATGGTTTTGCTGTAATGAATGTCTGTCTTAATTCAGTTCAGAATTTGAAATAACAAATATGAAAACGGACAAAGTATTCTGCTTTCTTAACTTCATTGTGGAAAGGCAAATGTTGACAATAAACAGAAAAAGGCTTTTCTGGGATACTGGGAAAACCATTAACTCCAAGAGATATAGAGGACATTTACAATAAAACTTTTAGGCCTGTAGACTTAGAAGGAGGATTTCCCCAGCCTGAAGTCAAGCATTATCCTGGCCATGGGCCTTATGATTTTTCCAGTCTTTTTTTTTATTATTAGTTTTGTATTTTATTTTAACAGATATGCACTGTGGATACTAAGTTGCAAAATAATTATCTTCAATCAGTATAGATTTTTCACATACACAATTACAGCAATGGCTATTTCTTTTTCTATTTTAACATAGTGATTATGTTTCTGCTCAGGTCCTGGGAAATTTGGATACATGCCAGGATGTGGAAGTTAGTGGTACTGATGAATTATTTCTTCTTGTCAATCCTCTGTAGGCAGATATTCACACTCATAAATCCTGAGGACCACTGCCTGTTAAGCACTGACTATGAAATACTATTCTCATATTTAAGAGAAATGGAAGGAGTCTTAGGAGCATGTAAAAGTCCTCTGACTCAGTCTGCAAAAAGGAGTAAGACAGGAGGCAGTGATAGAAAACAAGACCTCTAACTTAGTGATAGAATCCTGGTTGCTCTAATCTTTTCGATAAGCATTTGTATTGTTTAGGTAAACTGTGCAGGTGATTAAGGCTCAGGTGCCAGAAATACACAGATGATACTAATATCTACCACATCTGCTTTGTGAATAGTTTGGTGCTTGGAGCATGTACTCCAAAACATCTGTTTCTTGGTGAAGAGCAGTAGGATGAAGTACTGAAAAATCATAGAATGGTTAAGGTTGTAAAGGACCTTAAGGTCATCAGGTTCCATACCTCCCAACACAGAAAACAACACCTTCCACTACCTGGAACCTCTTTCAATGTCTCACCACTCTCATAGTGAAGAATTTGTTTCTAATATCTAATCTAAATCTACCCTTTTTTTAGTTTAAAATATCTGAAGTCAGAGCATAGTGGTCTTTCTTTGAAAGCACATATTTACAAATCAATTTATATTTAAAGATTTATGAGTGCCTTCCTGATGTGAAATCTGACAGAGGCACAACTGCCTGTGGGGCCATTTGGAGTGGTCATGCTCCTTTGCAGGTTGTTCTTTCCTGTTCAAGAACTGATATATGTAGCCATTGAACAGTTCTTTCTCACCCCTTGGCTAAGGATTGTGGTGTGAGGCTTGGGTTCCTTGACCTCTGCTGCTTTCCAGTGGTTCCTACCACGGATTTGTATTCTGGTTGTAAAGCCAGGCCCCTAACAGGGAGTGAACTGTTTATTTCTAAAACAACATTACAACAGGACTTTTTTCTGTTGTTTCTGTCTTCCCATGGATTTTCAAATTAAACTCACTCCTTAGCTTCAAATTAGTACCTGACTTTATGACAGCAAATACTAGTGATAATTTCTTTCTGTCTATGTATTCTTGACTCTCTTTGCAACCAGGATAAAGCTGTTGGTGGAAAAAAATTGCCTGAGAGACAGAATTCAAGCAGGAGCTGACCTGCAACTGTGGAATGAAATCCCTCCTGGGAACTGAGATTATATAAAAGAAAGCTCTCATTAACTACTGCCTCAGATGTAGAGATGCTACTTTGATATTGTCTTGTCTAAAGCAAAGAAACAGCAAGTGGTATCTCTGAGGGAAAACTAAACATCCCCAATGAAAAATTGCCTCTCAAACAGTGCGCAACCCTACCCTGCAGTGTATAGATTTTCTCTAGAAAAGAGCTTCTACTCATGTTACATGGCACATAGGATTGGAATGCACTCTAAATATGTACATTGACAGAAGTTGTATGGAGTAGTACCCCCTTTCCCCCCTCCCTCTTCTGAAATTCTTTTCCTGTCAGCAGATGAATCTACCTTGAAACCAGAAGAGATATGATGTTCCTTGATTTGCTTTTCTTCTGGACTTACTGTTTCCAAGTATTTGATCACTCTTCATTTTTGTTTTTCTTACTACAGCATCCACAGAAGTTTTGGAAAGGAAATTAAGAAAATTATAGGTCAATGCAAGACTGAAATGAAAATGTCTTGCTTCTAAAGGGAGCCTGATACAAGTTATTTTGCTTATGATAGTGTGTTTTGAATTTGCATGTGAAGTTTTTGGTCATCTGTAGGAGCAAATACTTACTTTTGAAAAGCTACCATGTTGGCTTAGTATGTTTGGCTGAAAGGGCTAGGCAACAGAACTACTAAGAATGCTGCTTGATGTTTTGCAGTCAGCATCTTTGACAAGGAATCACTCCAAAAAGAGTTAGGTTCTTTCTTCTTTTTTTTTGGTGAAAAGTGCAGTGCCAGTCATACATATAGCTGTACAATGCAGGGTTTTTATGAACACCTTTGCTATATTCCTGTTTGCTGTTAACATTTTCACAGTACCTCATGTGTTACTATTAAGATGGTCAAATAAATGTAGAGATAAAGTTTCGAGAGAAAATAAAAGCATTTCAGTTGTTGCATTTGACAGTAAAGCCCAAGAATGACTTCTATTTTGAATGTTTGATTCACCGGTTGGTTGTAGGTATTTTTCATAAACTTACTCAACTTCTCTTTGTTGTGAAAACTGTTCTTTCATCCACTCTGCCACCATAATTCTTTCCATATAAGGTTTGTATTTCTGTGCATGTCCCTTGACTCTGTGTCAAACTTTGTTCAGCCTGATGTGTTTGGCTTGTGAAGACTGGGAATACTATACAATATAATTTGTATAATATTGACTGTCAGTATACTGTCACTGAAGGATATTGGCATATTTACAGCTCAGAATAAAATACTGGAACAGATTCTACAAGATTAACTTCAGTTCATGGACTCCTACAGAAATTTGAGGGAAAATCCCTTGGCTTAAAGACAAGGACATGCTTAAGAATGGAGATGTCTGGCTTGATTCACCAAAGCAATCAGTGTTAATTATCAGTGGTGTACTCATTCTGAAAACTGGCATAAGCTTTATTCAATTTTCTCAATAGGAATATTATTCAATTTGAAATAACCAGTCAATAAAATTTGAAATCAATGTAAGTAGAAGATATGACTGTACACTTCTGCCATTATCAACTCACAAATTTATCCTGCTTATATAAGGATAATTCAGCATTTCTATTCATCTAGTCTTTTTCTGCCTTTTCCATTTTATTAATAGCTACATTGGGATTATGATGGAGTTTCAAATGAGAGACAAGCAATTATATTCACAGAGCATAAGAACTTCTGATCAACTTATTTATTGGCGGAACTTCTAGTTAATTTTTATATAGTTTAATAATTCTACTTTAAATTTTAATCTCTTTTTTATTATTTTAAAAACATTTTTGTTAGGATTTTTCTGCTGGTTTTCCTGTTTCAGCTCATTGCATGATAGTTGGGTAATCATTAAATGAAATTTCTTTGATTAAAATTTTGCTTGCGGAAGGATAATGAAATAATTGTCTGTTCAAAATATGGAGACATTGTGTAATTTAAATAGATAATTAGCTTGATTTTCAAGTATCATAAGTTTACAGGAGTATACAGAACAACCTGTGTGTTGCAACCCCTAGGCTGAAATTCATTTGCAAAAGCAAATCAATCAGTTGGCTCAGATCGCTTCATTTCAAGAAATCTTAAATAGGAACAAAAAGTAGTATTTTCTATTTATATTGTGTGAAAATTGCTTGTCTCAGCTGTGGCGTGAGGAAATCTTGAAATTTTACTGGTGGTATCAGTACATCCCTTTCTATGGCTTGAAGCTTTGTCTATGTCATGAAAAATGAAGGGGTTTTTGGCCCTTTGGAGAGTTAGAACCCAAAACACTTTTATTCTTGCACCTAAAGCTATAAAGAGCCTCTGATACGGTATTTCCTTTTGACTACATGCCTGATAAGATGCTAGCTACATATTTTATTCTAGTACAGTGAGATGGAAGACATAGTATAGATTTTCCTTGGACTTCATTCACAATATATTACAAAGGCTTTGTCTGTAACAGTAGTAACCATGTAATCCATTATGTTTGCTATATTTTTTAAAAATATGAGATAATATTTTATTTGCCTCATGTCCAGCAGAATTCAGAGACTTGGTTTAATTCCTAAACAATATAAATGCCAGAGATTGTTTTCTTCTCTGTTATAGAAAAGCACTCCACATATTGCATATCTGATTTATCTGAGGGTCTGTTTAAGTAAGTTGTGTGAAAACAAAAACCCAGCATCCTCATAAAGACATATCTGACCAATATAGCCATCTAATTGGGCTCTGCTGTTCTCAAATGTGTAATTTTCATTCTTTGCTTCTGCTCCAGTTTACTAGCACTGGGGAAAACATTTAGATTCTTTAGGCACCTATCCAAATTCAGACTGCAACTGTGGAACAAAGGAGATTAAATTTAGTTGCATTCTGGGCAGCTGTGAGCACATATTCTGTCCTTAACACCGTATACTTGCTAGGACCAATTTATTTTCTTCAGTATAGAACAGAGATAGTTGCACAAGCTTATCTTCAACATGCTTTCTGAAGGAAAATAGGAAAACAAAGAGTCTGAGTTCACAGGATTCTCTTTGTAGGATTTATAACTCTCATGTTTCCCTTTTTTCTTATCTGTGGGGAAAACCAAAATGATTTGTTGAGGAGCAGAGGTATTAAATATGGCCCACAGTATAGAAAAATTGTACTGTGTGCAATGTATTGATCTTAGGTCTGGACATTTTAGGCATTATATCACAATTTCAGTAATGTCTGTGTCTTGTAGGCAATATTTTATTGCTGGAACAAGACATTACACATACACAGTAATATTATTTATTGTTCATTAAGCAATAGAAGTGAGGAATAGAAAATGACCTATTACATCATCCAGTCTCTCTCTCTACAAAGAACGAACATCTCCGCAAGTGCAACTTGATGACAGCTAAATATATAATCATGGCAAGAGTGCTGTGACTCTAGACAGGTGAAAGTACAGTCTTAATTCATTGTCTCAAAGCATGTAACTTTTTAAAAGTTGATGCACTGTATTTACCATCAGTATTATATATATGGAAACTCAAAAAGTATTACATAAAGTTGACTTTACCTCATTTTTTTATAACATGTCAAAATATACGATTCAATGTCATATTTACATGATAACAAACTGAAAAAAAAAACCCAACCAAAAAAACCAATAATAGAATTTGCTCATCTGGGAAAAATTCAGAGCTGATAAGCAACAATTTTTCTGTAAAGTCTGAGCCAAAATATGTTTGCTTTCCCTTACTAATGAAGTTTATTCTCAACAATGATGACTGTAAACAGTATTAAGATATACTTCTGGTTTAAGATGCAACCAGTATTTAGTGCATGGTAATTGTGTGATTTTGTTCGGGGGTTTTTTTTGATGCCTTTTCTGCAGTAGTCAAAAGTTAAATGTTAATACATTGTTTTAGAAGAGGATAGATTTGCACTAATGTTATAAGGAGGGTGGAAGTCAGTCTTCACAATGTCTATAAAGTCTCTTCACAGTCATCAACAGAATGGTAATAGTAAACAAATAAGGGTTTTCAAAAATGAGGCTAGGTACTCATCTGTCCTTCAGAAAGATCTCTCCTTACCTGCCCCAACCTGTAAATACAGCAAGTCAGAGAAGACAGACAGCATCTGCCTAACTTTCTATGAGTAGTAGTCAAGATGAAAACCTACTAATTAAGGTGTGCTTGAGGCAGATTGTCATAAAGTTAAAAAAAAAATAATCAAAGCAAACCTAAAGACTGAGAACTTCCAATGTATTCCTGGAGCAAGGCCAAATGTCACTGTAAGTGGGTGAAAATGCTCTGTTTGTAACTCCACAAGAATTTGTGAGTTCCTGGCAGTAAGTGAATTCTGATATGAATAATAACTTTTTTGGTCTGAACAGCCAAACTGTTTATTATTATTTATTATTCTTAAAGTCTGTTGTGGTTTCTGTCATTCAGCGAGTGCATTGTTCTATTTATTTAGGGAATGATTCAAGAATTTTGCTCTAGAATTAAGGTACTTGAATAGCATCTTAATCTGTGAGATTACCTGTTCATATTATAAAACCATATACAGAGCAAGGTATTTTTCAATGTGTGTGAGGCTGGCCGAATCATGGCCTTATTAAGCATAATGGATAACTGTTGTAGCATTTCTTATGCTATTTATTATTGGATACTGAATGGAACTAAGTAGCTACTAATTACCCACTGTGATTTCAAAACTAAGGTTTTCAGAATATTCAAAGTTACTTTTGATAAGAAATTAATATCTGCATTTTTCCTCTTAATTTCTGTGTGATATTAAAAAAAGAACGTTCACATAATGATTACTGATACTGTGGATGAGGATGGAATTTCTCATTGATTTCATACCAAAACATGTTAGGGGATAAAATCCCCACTTTTCTCTTATTTACCTGAATGTTTTGTTCTCTGTCAGATGATTTTTATTTCAAATACTGTCACATATAGAGAAAGTCACTTTGTAGCTGTGTCTTCAATAACAGCTCTGTATCCCTCAGTTGCTATGTGGAGACTTCATAGCAGCCTTCCAGTATCTGAAGGGGGCCTATAGGGATGCTGGGGAGGTGCTCTTCATTAGGGACTGTAGTGACAGGATGAGGGGTAAGGGGTTCAAACTTAAACAGGGGAAGTTTAGGTTGATTATAAGGAAGAAATTCTTTCCTGTTAGGGTGGTGAGGCACTGGAATGGGTTGCCCAAGAAAGCTGTGAGAGCTCCATCCCTGGCAGTGTTCAAGGCCAGGTTGGACAAAGCCTTGGGTGGCATGGTTTAGTGTGGAGTGTCCCTGTTTATGGCAGGGGGGTTGGAACTAGATGATCTTAAGGTCTTTTCCAACCCTAACTATTCTATGATTCTATGAATACCTGCATTAAACTCCTGGAGACAATGGGGTAGCAAAGAAAGCATAATCTAGACCACAAGGGCTCAGCTGACCTGTGTGGCTTCAGCACCTACAGCTCCAAGATATGGTGCTAAGGATGTGTGCATCTCATTTGTGAGCTTAGGAACACTTGGCAGAGGAGAAAAGGAGAAATTAGGCTTAGCTCCCATAGCTCAGAAATTTGCTTGTTTGAAGTTCTTTGGCTTGTCCCTCTTCTCTTACCCTTTCTGAATGTGGCATTTTTTTCTTATTTTCATTTAAAATAAATTGCACAATATTAAAAGTTGCTGTTATGTAAAAACAACCAAACCAAGCTTATGATTTCAGCTATGTCTTCTGCTTACTCATTCTAAAGAAAGCTCTTAGCACAGGAACAAGTGGAATGTAATTGGGAGTTTTGTATGCATGATAACTAGAAGCTTATACCTTAGCTTGAGTTTCTTCCATTAAGCTTAATGAATTGAATTTGAATAGTAGTTTTAAGAGTCCCCCTGCTCCTCATCTGCTTGAAAAATACTTGTCAACTCAGTATGGGATCTTGCCAACCTTCTTGCCTATTGCCATTGTTTGTGAAGAGTAGCATAACTTTACTAAAGAAAACTGGTCAAATAATGCAAAATAAATCCTCTGAATTTTATTTGAAAAGCCTTTAACTACACACTCTCTTTCTCATGTATAAATGATACATTCATTATAATTGAAATTTGAGAAACTGTATAAAATAATTGTTAAATCATTTATGCAAAAAAATTTGAATTTTAGAAAAGTTGAACCATTTCTAATCTGATTTATTAATTTCTTTATAATGTAATGTACCTACTTGTATAGGTCTTACTTAAGTTAGCAGCTGCAGAAGCAATCTAATACAGCAAAATGATTCTCCAGCAGAACTTGCAGAATGTATCTCTTGCAGAACGTGATTTTTTAATTTTACTTTGTTAGAAAATGAACTACAGCTCATTAGGATTTATAGGTTAATCACTCACAAAAAAAATAACAAGTAGCAAGATATAGTTTAAACGTACACAACCAACAGCAGTAGCTAGTGTGATATTCCTGAATTGGTGTCTAGACTGTAGTATCTGGTATTTATGCATGAGATACTGTGGGGGGTGGTAGTGCGGGGGAAAGAAAAGATTATTTGCTGTGTACTGTCAAGATTCCGTATTCTGAGAAGGTTTTTCCACAGTGCTGCTGGAGCAATTGGTGGCTTGCACAGTCTATGGCATGGAGTCTAATATAATCTAGGTCTGTTCATGCTACTGTTACTGAACTGCACTTAAAATAAAAATGAAAGGGAATATCCCATATATACAAAGTTCTTGTGCTTATATTTTTCAGTTCATAAATGTATGCATTTCTTGTTTGCAGGTTAGATGGTAAATCTCTAACTCCTAATTTTATTTGTGATTTTGTGTGTGCCTCACAGGGAGGGGAAGCACAGAAACAACTATAGTATGGATATATGAGGTTTCTTATTGGCACATCTATCTTTGGTAGATAACCTGAAAAACACATATTCTTATCCTCGTCTTTTCTCCACGCAATTGATAATTTGCTGATGAAATGTGATTATGACCCTCTACTGGAAGAAAGCGTGTACTGCACTTCCAGAAAAGAAGGAAACTGCTTTTGCCTGTTTCACCATGCTCTAAAACCACCTTTTTGAAGAATCAGAGACCCAGCTACACAGATGGACAAGAGAACCTAAATTAGACTTCTGACTCTAGCAAGGTGCTTCACAAAAAACCTGTCTAACGTTTAGGTAACCTCCTAATGCTTAGGCAACAAGCACCTGATCTTCAACAGGAACCTTTAGTCTTGTTCCTGCATATGCCCAGTTGAACTAATCATGGCTGAATTGCTTAGCAGGAGACTTCTGTGTAGTTCTGACATTAGCTCCCAGACAACTGCACTTTTCAATCATAATCTTCTTGGTTTAGTGTTAGCTTTCAGAAGTGTAATTTCCAGGCTGAGCAGACAAACATGCGAAACTGAACTGAGTTTGCTGTTTGACACAGCATTGTTTTAACAGCTACCTGAAGCAGGGCTGAAATATTTTCAGGCTGACAGCTGCTATTTTAGTTAATGAAGTATTAAAAGCAGCGACTGAGTGTTGTCTTTTTTTGTGTAGACCAGGAAGTGGTATAGCCCATGTGCTTTGCATGACATCTAACAGATCTTGACAGGTCAGAATTAGAAATTTTGTTTTCATGTAATCAATATTTTTGCAGTTGCAATTTGTTCAGATTTTATATCTTTTAGCTCGTTTCCTTCCTAATTTTTGAGCCTAAATTTTCTATTCCAACCCCAAAATGCCACCTACTTTGAGAATACATTTTTCACTTCTCAGGCACCTAGTGCCAATCCCAGTGTTTCTGTCCAGCAATCATCCTCCCAGCATGGCAAATATTTCTTCTGTAGAATACATCCAGCCCCATCTTTAGGTGTGTAACACAGGCACCAGACTTAAGAGTGTAATCAGCTTGAACTCCCTTCTGTTTAGCCACTAGAGAGAGAGAGATCTCCAGAGGTTAATTAAGATAATCTAAGAATACTTGCAGATCTTTGATTGTATAAGGAGCCTGCAGCAATTCTACTCCTAAATGGACAAGTATCTTCAATTAGGAGGCTCAATTTTTGGCTATAGGCCTGATTTACTCCATGGCTTTCTCAGTACAGTGTTCTCTCGTTGTTCTCTCACCATTCTTTATAGTTCCTGAAGTCCCAAAGATAATTAATAGAAAAGAAAACAAAACCAACCCAGGATAGGCATCCTTTTTTCTGCCAGCTCAAGAACCTGGCCTGGAGTGAACAGTCACCACAAGGAAAATCCTTCTGTATTCTTGCAAGTATGATTCCAAAACCATTTGTATTATAAGAACAAAGATCCCAAACACAGGACGAAACAAAGGCTATGGAAAATAGTAGGCTTGTCTGCAAGTTGAATAATAATCTTCACTTCTCTGGGATCAGTGAAGACAGTAAACCTAATTAATGCAAGCTAGAACTACTGGCAGCAGGCTTTTAACCTTTAGATTAAAAACTGTGATCACGATAGCACCCACTGTTTGGTAGATAAGGTTTGCATTACAACACAAAAAATACACCGAATCTTCAGCTTAATAAAACAACAATGAAATGAAAATGACCTCTTAAAAAATTCATTGAAAGTTCTGTGCTGAAATCACCCCAGCATATATACTGAACATTATGTAAATCTAGCTGGTTAATTGCGCCATTTTTTATGTGACTAAAAACTTGCAGGAGGCCTTATTTAAATAAGCACATCAGTTTTTATTACCTTTGTGAGTAACAAGAGCCTATGCAAAGCCATGGGAGGTGATAAATACATTACTGTATTACATTTCCCAGTATGTATACACATACATCATCCAGGAACAGGACCATGGCATGTCTTTCATGATTTTACTTCTAGCTGCTGTCATAAATATTCCTGCTGAGTGCTAGCGGCAGAGAAGCTGAGCACGATTCATTGCATCTTTGCAGTCATACAGGAATTTCCAAACTGCAGCAGATCCAGTTAGTATCTTAAAACCTCTGCTGTGTTTACTGCAGATACTGTAATCTCTGCACAGCTTTGAATACCAGCTGTGTACTGTCAGCAGTGAAGCCTGTTGCCTGCAGACTCCAAATATAGAGTAATATTTTGAGGCATAGTAAAAGGTTGCTTTCTGAAGAATTCTGTGAGTCTGTAAGTCCAAGACTTTACTGGACAACAAGCAGTGTTCTATTATTGTTCTGGTCAAGGAGGAAAATCATCTGACTTCTTGATCAGTTGTTTTTAAAGAGGAATATTCTTGCAAAATGTGTGTCCATTTAAAAAGGAAATGGCAGAAGCAAATCCTAAAAGTCTGAGCTCCTTCGGCAATTACTGTTTAAAGTACCTACCATAATGACATGATTGACTTTGGGATTTATGACTTCTACAATTACACAAATTAAAAGGAAATAACTTTTATAAATGTGTGTGAAGAATTATGGCGTGGACATTTGAGACAAAGATTTGGCTGACAATATGAACCTCGCATTAGCTTCATAGATCAAACTCCCAAGCTGACAAATTCCAAAACCAAAGATCACACACTGAAATAATCTATTCTTCAGTCACAGAACCCACACACAAGCAATATTAGAAGGACTCTCCTACCTGATGACAGACATTGCATCAAGGCAGGCAATGCTTTCTAATATCACACATAAACCTGGTATTTGTCAGTCCACAACAGTGGGACATTCTGCATAGTTAACTCATCCCAGTTATCTCTGAAGGAAAAACTGAAAAACCCATGTGCTTAATTAAATCATCTATAGTTCCTATTCAACATTTTCCATGAACTGGAATTTGAAGTCAGGAATTTTTGTTTCGCTACATTCTACAGCTGAATAAAACCCAGCAGGCTTGTATCCACCTAAATAAATGTGCACTATGTGACTATAGGAGCTGGTCAACAAAAAGGCAGAAACTCTTACAGTTTGAGTGTCTAAGGCATGGCTGGTGCCTTATTGGGAATGACTTCACAGGAGCACAGGACACAAATTTGGAAGGTGGCCAGGATTTCACGTTTGCCTGATTTCTATCATTTCACAGAATCACCAGGTTGGAAGGGACCTCTAAGATCATCAAGTCCAACCCATGCCCTACACCTCCACTAAACCATGTCATCAAGTGCCATATCCAGTTTCTTTTTAAACACATCCAGGGATGGTGATTCCACCACCTCTCTGGGCAGACTGTTCCAACATTTTACTATTCTTTCTGTGTAAAACTTCTTCCTAATATCCAACCTGTACCTTCCTTGGCGCAGTTTGAGACTGTGTCCTCTCGTTCTGTCAGTTGCTGCCTGGTGAAAGAGACCAACCCCCACCTGTCTACAACCTCCTTTCAAGAAGTTGTAGAGAGTGATAAGGTCACCTCTGAGTCTCCTTTTCTATTTCAATATTCAGGAGAAAGAAGCAATCCTTCTATATATGAGAAATTAGTGTAACTTGTGGTGATGAACCAAGCAGATGTGCGTTTCATATTTTAGCAGAGACCAAGAGGTATGACAGCTAAGAATTTATTTTAAATGTTGACAAAATGTTGTTGACAAGAATGCAAGCTGTCTCCTGTATCACCAGAAGTGGGAATTTATCAGTCAGTCTCTTCTGTCCCTAAATAAGCAAAAATTCCATTAACTTCAAGACTGGGACTTAATCCTTGTGTTTATAGAGTATAAAAGAACCTAGGTCTCACTGGCCAATGTTACTGTAATATATATACTGAAAAATAGCATTAATTCTGGGCAATCAGAAATCTAATACAAAATGAAAAATAAGACAAAAAATGTTAACATCTTTATAGATTTATGCTGAGGGCATGATTCAAGAATGTAGATGTTGCAATAATTTTGCCTTAGAAGCTACAGCAGGCTTACTTGAAATTATAAGAAACTACATCTCTATTCACAGATTTGTGGTGTCAGTTGGAAAAAAGAAATTCTTCACACTAAAAGTATGAAGTATTCTTCTAAGCAAAAAAACAAAATCCGTTTTAATAGAGGAATTGTAACTGCATCTGTCTGATTATAATGAAGCTTACATGGTGGGGAAAAGAGACACCACAGAGATGGATCTTTCATTGTGTCACGAGGTGGGCTGATGCCAACATCATGAAGTTTAATCATGACAAATGCAAGGTCCTACACCTGGGTCAGAGCAATCCCAGCCACAGCTACAGGTTGGGCAAAGAGGAGATTCAGAGTAGCCCTGTGGAGAACGACTTGGGGGTGGTGATCGATGAGAACATGAACATGAGCCAACTGCAGTGTGCGCTTGCAGACCACAAAGCCAACCGTATCCTGGGCTGCATCAAAAGGAGCGTGACCAGCAGGTCGAAGGAGGTGATCCTGCCCCTCTACTCTGCTCTTGTGAGACCTCACTTGGAGTACTGTGTGCAGTTCTGATGTCGTCAACATAAAAAGGACATGGAGCTGTTGGAACAAGTCCAGAGGAGGCCAGGAAGATGATCAGGGGACTGGAGCAACTCCAATATGAAGATAGGCTGAGAGAGTTGGGGCTGCTCAGCCTCGAGAAGAGAAGGCTGCGAGGTGGCCTCATAGCAACCTTCCAGTACCTGAAGGGGGCCTATAGGGATGCAGGGGAAGGACTCTTCATTAAGGACTGTAGAGATAGGACAAGGGGTAACGGGTTCAAACTTAAACAGGGGAGGTTTAGATTGGATATAAGGAAGAAATTCTTTCCTGTTAGGGTGGTGAGGCACTGGAATGGGTTGCCCAAGAAAGTTGTGAGTGCTCCATCCCTGGCAGTGTTCAAGGCCAGGTTGGATGAAGTCTTGGGTGACACGGTTTAGTGTGGGGTGTCCCTACCCATGGCAGGGGGGTTGGAACTAGATGATCTTAAGGTCTTTTCAAACCCTAACTATTCTATGATTCTATGAATACCTGCATTAAAATCAGTATCAGTAAGAATATTTGGCGTTAGGATCCCAAGTGCACCTTATTGTTAATGTTCATTGAGTAAGAAAGAAAAGAGGCAAATCAGGTAACCTTGTGTAAACCTGTGAAATTATGAAAAAATCCATGTCCGATCCTCACAACTTTAGCTCTCTATTGTCTTTCAGTAGGGTTTAGTGAAAATTAATATTTACTTCAAACTAAAACAAAACTCTGGAAACTGCTCACACTGCTTTCTCTGTGAAATTCCTGCCTGAAGTAGTTCTGCCTGCAAAATTCTTATATCTGTATAGATATTTTGCTTTCTTACTACACAAATGGAGCGAAGAGTCTAGCCATCTTCAAGTCTTTTCTTTAGCATTTCTTTTCTTCTCCTCTGTGGTAATACCTTATTTTGTTATGATACTTTGACAGTATTTCTATTTCTATTATAAAGACCCTGAATTTGGTATGTTACATTTTAAAACATTTGCTTGGTTTAGAAGGAAGTCTTATTAAAGATAATTCGTATCTTCAGTAAAGAGTTCACCGTCATCACATGTTGCAAAAACTCCAATACTTAAATTTTGGTTTTCTAAGTGGCATGTCAGGTTACTTGTCGAATTCATAGCTGATATAATGCCACTGAATTCAATGGAATGACACCCACTATAAATATGGATCCCTTGTTTCATTATTCAGTAATAATATAAATGCCTTCTAAAAACCTTATTATACCTTGTCACTTTTTTTTTTGGGTATCTAAGTTTTTGTATACCTGATTTACAGTACCTTTGCCCTAATTCTCCAGAGACATTGAAATCTGTAACTCCAGTCAAAATCCATGGGCTTTCAATCCATGGACTGGATATTCCGTAACTGCAGCTCTGAACATCTTATTACTTTTTTTTTTT
>NDXB01012737.1:70082-80563 GCA_002631895.1 Agapornis roseicollis | reverse complement strand
TTTCTTTTTTTTTTTTTTTTTAATTTGGATACTAACTTTCAAATTTTTGCTTGTGTTGCACATTTGTTGCAAGGAGACAGGCACATAGTGTAAGCAATATAAGAAATATGGAAGGCAACTTGAAACAAGTAAACTATAAAATAGAATCTCTGCTGAGGAGAAAAAAATTACTGCTTTCATTTCAAATGTGCTTTTGGTCTGTGGCACACACAAAACTGATAGAGCATACACAAGGGAAAAAGTTATTTAGGTCACTTAGGTGATATTTATTTGCCTGTAGCCGTAATTCCATTAGAATGATAGAAGCTCCAATTGAAGGTTATAAAGTTAATCTATTATGGCAATTTGTTCTGAAATAGAATGAGACCTTAAAAATAACAGTTTACACTTAACAGATTGTCCTGTTCTACTCTTGAGAAAGCCTCTGTTTTAGCCTTTTAGTTAAAACAAATGAAAGAATGAAAATGATGATACTTAAGTGAAACAACAGGAAAAAACAGCCAGTGGTTCCTTTGTGGTTACACCAAGAAGAGGATCCATTAATCTAGAGCTGTGAATTAGGTGACCATAGTACCTCAGTCTCATGATATCATTGAAACAAACAATTAAATGTCTTAACTGTGGTTTCTTTTCTTTCCAACACCTGGAACTGTACCTGAGCTTTGAATGTTTTTTCCATATTCCACTGGGACAGGTTTCTGATCTGCATAACAGTCTTAGAGAGGAGGATTTGTACCTACATTATGGCACTTATGAGCCTAGAAGAAAACTTCAAAGATGTCTGAAATTTTTTGCAAATACCTTAAAAACCAATGTGCTGCAGGCACCTCCAAAGAATAAAGTATTAATAAATACCTAGCTGGATAAGTAGCTGTTATCATGAAAGATTTAATCAATTTCAATATGAAATGGGATGTTGTTTTTAACACAGTGATCAAGATTGCCCACGAATTTCTGCTGGTTGCCTGTTTCTTTCAGTGTCTGAACAAAACTAGTGGCATAAAAATATAAGGTATTTACATGAAAGGTAACAAATTTCAGTGTAGGATAAAAAGAATCTGTGTCCCAGGAAGGAAAAATTATTTCAGTGCTTCTGGATATAGGAAAATCTTTTCACTGTAATGAAATGTCTTGGGTAAATGTCAGGAATATCTCTCACTTTAAAAGTATGGGCAGAAGTAGGCCTTTTTCTATCCTGCAATTCTTTCCGTGTGAATTTCTGGTAGTGCAAATCACTGCAAAAGCAGTTGTAATTCTCAAATGATTAATTTTGCCTTTGGGAACTTTCCACACAGGAACAAAGTGGAGTAGCTATTTCTTACAGTACTCTCCATTAACTTGTCACTGGAAATATTTTGAGACTGAATTGCTATGGCTCCATTGATCTTTCAATGGGACAGTGACAGAGGCTGTTGCTTTCCCAGAACTGCTCTAAACTATAATCAGAAAGCTACCAGGGTTTTGGTCAGTATGAAAGCTCCACCATAAGGAGAAGCAGCCCCCTCCTTTGTTATACACTCAATTAAACCCAGAGAAAGTTGTAGTTTTTTTTTCTTTTTTCAAGGAAAAAAAGTAGGCAATTAGGTTAAATGCCAAAAGATATTTATATGCTAACTGTGGATTATTTCTTTCTCATGTTCATGGATGCAAATAAGCAGTGAACCACATGAAGATCTGGTTAAGTACATAGCTGGACAAAACTGATAGTGAAAAACATTACTGTACATGCACTGTTAAGGATTTTGGCAGATATCTTCTATTCCCCAAAGATACTTTCAAAAACATTAAACCCTTTTGAGAGAGAAAGTGGATTCACTGACTTTGGTGTCATACTCACCAGACCAACAGAATAAAGGAAAATGAAAACATGAGATACATTTTTTTTAACAAAAAGTCCATCATAGGAATAGGAAACAAATTGTCAGAATTCTTTCTCATAAAGTTGCTGGGACTTCCCTCAATAAGAAACTTTGGACATGTAGCAGCCTGGGTAGTTCTCACCAAGTAGAAAAACTTCAATAAATTATTCTTCTTCTCTAAGCTGCCCCCTGACTTTCTGAACCAACCTCGATCAGGATGGTTATAGACGGCCACCAATTCCAGATTGATTCCTGTCAGATCTGACCTTCCAATGGAACATCTGACATTGATGCACATTGCCTCTGAAATGAGCTACTATGCTTTTAGGGGTCTTTCTGTCCTTGGTGTAGTGTGATTCTTCATATTTGACAAGGTATTAGAGTCTGATTTTGTTTTATGTAACTTGCTGGGAAGCAGCACATCATCTGGTTTTATATGTTTCAGACTGGGTGTTCTGGGGAGATGGGCAGACAAAATGACAGACAAAACCACGTCTTCTTGATTGAAGACTCTAAGTCTCTGCAAGGGTACTGTGTATAAGAACTGAGAGTACAGATGGAAGAGTAAGTAGCTGCAGCAAGGGTGAATATCATCTTTGTTCCTGCCATCTGCTATGCCAATCTAGAAATAACTCTGTAAATATACATACAAAGCAAAGGAGACTTCATTGACTATCTGAATGTAACACATTGCTGACACTCTACTTACTCTTAATGGCTAAAAAAGGTCATATTATATTTGATGATCTAGCTAAGTTGATGTGGGAAAGCACAAAGGTTTGTTGTGTTCAGATACCATCAAGCTAGAGTCTGTTCTCACAGAAACTTCCTGAATTGTGAAACCACTGTTTTTACTAGGGCTACCTCTGAAAAAATAAACTGTGTTCTCTGATTCTATAGCTCAGGTCTAACACTATATTCTGCAGGAGAGCTTGTTCCTTAGTTGATCTTATGGAAACAGATGACCTCAGTTACTGTGTGTCAAGAATATAGAAATTGATTATCATCTGTTTATTAGCATGTAGACAAGTAAATTATGGAGACTCAAAAAGCCTTAGAAATACCACTGCTACAGCACAGATAGACTGTTTTCTCCTACATATGCACAGTAATGTATGGGGAAGTATGGGACGTGAGATGCTCTGGATGTTCTGAGTTCTGCTTGTTATAAATAACAGTGACGTGGATGTTCTGTTGGCCCAATGACAGGGTATCTGTTGTGCAAGAAAAGTGCTGCCAAAAGCACTTCTGTTCTTAAATGCAGAGGATTGATACTGCAAAGACCTTGGGTAGAAATTACAGGGGGTAAGTAGGAGTTCCTCTGCAGCAATACTGGTACTGTCCCAGTCACATCCATTCCACAGTGGGTGGACTGGAAACACTATATCAGATGCAGTAAAGATCTTAGAGTGACTTACTAATAGAATACAGAAGTTAAGAATGTAGATAGATTGTAAAGTTTCTATTCAAAATGTTTTTTACCTATGTTCATAACTCTTTCAATAAAGATTTACCAGTTGCTGAAAAGTGTCAGGCTAAATCTTAGGTCAAGAAAATTGGGGCTCATTTATATGTTACTTATGTCTGCCTTCCCTCATTCTTCTCTTGCTCCTATGTTCTTTATACAAGTGCACATTTACATACATAATCTCTTTTTTTCTCTGAAAGATAGCTGCCATTAATTTGAGCTGAACTTCCTTTATATTACATCTTCAGTGACATGATAAACTGCTTGCTTGTATAAAAGTGATTTTTTAAAAATTAGATTTTCACAGGAATTACTATAGAATACAGCAGAATTTGCTTGAGAAATATTAATAAAAACAATAAACCCAACAGCTATAAGGGTTTAATAAAAGAAGTGTTTCAGAAATGTTTCATTACTTCTTGGATATTATTTAACAGAGAATTATAAAATATTTATAACTGAACAGTACATAGACAGTATCATTGGTTTATACTGCATAAGCAACATGGCACATTCTATATCTGTTTTAAACTTTACTAGATTTTTTGCTAGAAAGTATTTATATTATGAATGTGCTACAGCCTTGTCAACTCAGAAAATTTGTATCTCCAGTCAGAGAGTACATATTGTAAGGCTATTTGAGTGTTCTATCGCAAAAAATCCTGTTTACATGGTAATTCCTCGGATCTAGGTGTGCAACTTGATTCTGTGGTTGAAAAACACTAGAAAATAAAATAATTTTGGATTTGAAAGTAGCATGACTAACTGGTGTTATTCTAAGTCACTAACAACATTTTAACTATAATATCTTACAGTTAATACTCATGTTGCATGTCACGATGCCCTAGACTGAAACTGGAACCTTTTGTGTAGATGTTATATGCTGTCAAAAAATTGTTCCCTTCCTTTCTGCAAGCACTGGGGATAATTTTTATTCCTTAGGTTTAAATTCACCCCGCATGAAAAATGATGACAAGCTCTAGGTACTACTTAAGTCTTAAAAGTTCTACAAACAAGACTTACCTGAGATATGAAGGTCCAGATTTATGTGCTGTATCTCCTTGCAGCCAGAATTTCACACCTAAATAGTGAATTTCAGAAAAGGCAAAGAATTTATGTAATCAGTATTCCAGTCAACAGATAGATTCAATGAGGTAGCTGATAAATTATATCTATGGTATGGCTTCTTCTTGGAGAAAAGGAGTGAAAAAAATAGCTTCTGGTCAACTCCGTATTATCAGAAACTAATAAGTTAGTCTTAAAAAGCATGCAAATTGGTGTGTCTTATTAACTAAAATACCCATGATCAAAAAATACTGATTCTAGCTTATAGACCAATATCCTCACTGCACATATAATTTGCCTGGAGCGAGAAGTACCCTGCAGAGGAGAGTGGTAGCATGGTTAACGGGAACGGACAAAATCTTAATTTATTTGGGATTTAGACTAATATCTTTGAGTTCACAGAAAAGTCATTCCTCTGATATGCTAACATAAATATTTTGTTGAGATATAAATTGCTACTTTAAAATGTCTACCATAATATTAGAGAAAATAGGGAGACTTTCTTCAAAGCGTGGTTCCAGGGTGTAAAATGAGATACTGAAATTACAAGTAATTCTTATTACTAGGAAAACTAAACATAAAATACCCATGAGTACACAGCACCAGTGTAACAGTCAGAGTGGCGAGAGTAAGAAACAGCTTCCCAATAGTAATTAGGATAGTGGTGGAGAGCCTTCACTACTTTAAAATGATGTGTCATTGCCTCTTGAAATCACTGCATGATGTAATTGCTTGTGAAAGAAAACTCTATGAACTTGGCAGTCCCGTCTAGTTCTGAGGCCGTTTTTTCCTTTCTTTTAGCCTTTGATTCCTGCTTTTAAGTGAATGCAAATTTTTAGCAAAGGTACCAAATGTTACCATACAATCCACTGCAATGTGGGCTAAGCAAAGGCAAAAGGAGTGGAGCACTATGTATGGCCTCAGTTTGTTCTAGATCATGTGAAAACGCACCATATTTTATTCATCAGACATGTTTTGTCATGGTTTCTGTAGGAATGGAAGAACAAGGTTTTTATGATTAAATACAATTTAACAGAATAGTAACTGCTGGGTAATGACAATTCTCATTCACATTCAGGTGAACAGAATACATCTTACTAGCTCTGCTTGTTTCAGACTTTATGTGCTGGGCTGGCTTTGATGAAAAGATTCAATTCCTGTCTGGGATAGGAATTCTTTTACCTTTTCTGCAGGCCAGAAATCTGTCTTATACTGCTCAGCCATAATTTGGTAAAAATTGCCAACTTCAGTTCCACTTGATGTGGTGTCATAGAAGAGATCTATGTCCATTACTAGTCACCTAGCAAATATCTCCTGAAAACTGATTAGAAGTGGTTATTATCTTCCAAGGACTAGTGATTTCTCAAAGGTTTAGTATACGTGCTTTAGCTGCTTTAACTCCACTCACAAAAAGCACCACCCTTTCTTAAAAGAGACAGAATGTTGGCAACATCGTTTTTATGGTGAAGAGTCCTGTAGTTTTTCCTGCTGGAAACAGGCTATTTCCTCTCTTAAGACAGAATTGTTTCTGGTGGGCACTGGCACTTTTTTCCAAGAACCCACCAACAACAAAAAGCCCCACAAAAATGTGAGAGGAAGAGATTTTCAGTGAATCGAATCAAATTAAGACAGACAAAAACCAAAACTGAGTGTAAGAGACTGTAGTCATTGCTGTGGATTCACAGTCTATAGAACAGGAGTAGTACTTTACCTTAAAAGGGTGTAGGTCTTGTATTTTGACTTGGTGAAACAGTTTTGGTATTTTAGATAGAATAAAATCTGAAAATGAGAAATCCACTTTCCTTGCATCATGTGTCTATTGTTCAGTCAATACAGCCAATTTTATCATATGTAGTCTCTTGCTTTGATCAGCAGTGGTGAATACATTATTTCTATTCTCTATTCTTCCTATTGTTTCTATATATTATGTATTCTGAAGTACATTCTTCAATTGGTATATATGTTTACATCTCATTGCCAATAGCAGAAGCTATATCAAATAGACATAGTCTTTAAATTATGTACTCTGTAGGTCTCATTAGAGTATTTATGGCAAGCTAGTTTAAGCTCAGCAAACTAAACTTGCTTTTTATTTGTATTTGGTTTACACTGGCATTTGAAGAATAGGATTTTGCTGGCAGAAACATTCCTACAAAGTGAATATTAATGCTATATGAAGGAATATTTGCAGAATGTTTCAATTTGAAAAAGAAGAGGTTTCAGCTGCTTCAAATGTTCCTTCAGTTGAGAATCAGGAAACTACTAAAACAAAATATTTATGCATTACATTATAAATTCTGAATATTGTGACCAATTCCCTATAGAAAGGGAATATATTCACATGCAGAGTAAACATAAAGAAAATGTGAAAAGTTCTGAAGAACATGGAAATAAGAGAAAAAAAAAATCTTGCAAGATAGTCTTGCATTATAAAAGAAATGGATCTCTCCAAAGACCATTTTGTTTTGTAACCTCTGTAGATCACTAGTATTAACAAAAGGATGGGTTGGGATTTTCTGTCAGAACAAAGATTGAGGTGTCAGTCTTGTCAGTGAGGTACTGCAGTACAGCAGATCTCCTTGCTGTTCTCCTCTTGTTTCAGTTGTCTGTTCTGCTACTCTTTTCAACATTGTGGTGCAAAATCCTTTGGCAGTTTGACTAAGAAAGAGAAAGAAACCACTTTGCATAATCACTAGTTTCACATAAGCTACAACTTACCCCAGAGGTGATCTCGTCTAGAAAGCTGCTTTTCCTTCATTTTATCAATGTATACTCAAGTTTCATAGTAAAGAACCTGCAGCACTGATTATGAGGAGATGCTATGTAAGTACAGACAATGATGATCACTATTTAAAAAGAATGTGATTTCTGTTACATCATACAAAGCCTTCTAGTCAACTTATTCAGCACTATCTTACCTGGATTTGTGACAAAAATAGTATTTCTTTACTAGTTCATCCAAATTGGGATGACATTTATCACTTTATTCTGTTCTACTTTGTGTATTGCAAAGAGCTGGAATAATGAAGAACTTCTGCTTGTCAAATACTCTTCTTCTATTCTTTATTCACAAAACATCCAGTACTCTCAGTGAGATTTATAGTGATGGTGGAAACAATGAGCATTTTTAATTGATATTTTAGTATTTAGCAAAGAATAGCTAAGAGGTCCTCATCTTCCTTCAGCCATGGTAACTAAAGGAAGCGAGATTTGTATGCACACATTTTGGGTGAGTTTGGTAAAAATTAAAGAGATCCTTACTAGAATACTAAATCTCATTGTCACACAGAAGTTGCTACCCTGTCACCGGAGTGCCTGATAAATGTGTCAATAAGCCATCTGTGCGCCTTTCTCACTGTGAAAGGCTCAATGAGCCCAGTTTTGCCTTCTGAATTAAACAGACTGATTTCCCACTGTTGCCACAAAGTCATGATCCATTTTACTATCTCACCCTTCTGACCACAGTCTTAACAATAGCCTCATCCTCTCTTGCAGGTGGCACTTATTCTCTCACTCGGTCCTTCTGTGTCACGTTTTGCCCTGGAGCTAAGCATAACCTCGCTTGTTTTCCCTCACCAATGAAAAAGCATTAATGCCAGATAAGTCACCTGTCAGACATCTATTCCATGTTCACTTCCATTTAGTTTCCAGATACCTTGAAATGATAGATAAAACTCATCTGAAACAGGCTGGTGGGTGGAAAAAATGACATAGCTGCTGCTGCCTTTTCATCTTTCTGAGTATTATAGTAGTGGATTAGTTGATATCAATCATACAGGGCTATGTACAATATATGGTGTTTTCTATTTTATGCTTGCAAGTAGATAAACCAGAAGGTCTGTTGGGTAAACTCAGTGTGTAGTCTTATATGTGGTACCTTGTGGGAGTAGCTGTTAGTTTGGAGTTTTAATTACCTATAACTTAATAGCTTGAAAACATCTATCTTGGAAGCTATTGAATTTGTCTTAATTACAGAATTTAGTTTTTAAAAGTTACATAGATTTCTACATCTGCATTGATTGCATTTTTCATTTTCATGACAAGGTCAGGTACTCCTTTGTAAAATAGCATTTTATAATATGCAAGTGGCAATAGGAAACATCTCTTTCTCAGTAGGTTTTTATTGTTAGATTCTTGAAGCCTTTTGCATGTAAATCTGCATTCTCCGTAGAGGCAAGTTATTATATTGTAAGCTGAACTGTATTAGAAGTCCAGTAAAAAGCACATGCTCTCCCAATGCTATTTTGAGGTGTATTCATCATTCATAAAATTCAAGTGTATCTAGGTATCATTAATGAATTTTGTTTCTCCAGTGAACCAGCTGGAGAGAAATCATTATCTTCACACACATCAGATATTTTACTGGAAGACCCACTGAATACTCTGTGCAATTTCTTGCACAGTTACTGTCTCTGCCTAAACATTAAAGCCCACAAAAGATAATGGGATCTAAGAGAGAGGCATTCCAAGCACTGAGCTGCATGGATCAGTGCTGACTTTGTTCAGGGATGGTGTCAAGCCCTCTGTACTGTTCCCATGCTCCAGTGCAGAAATACCAAAATGACCCTGGACACAGCCATATGCATTTCAATAAGCATTTTGATTTTAGTACCAGTGTGGCCACAACTGAGAACATAAAGGAGGAGAATGAAAAGGCAGCATCCATGCAATGGCAAGAGGAGGGCAGGAGCATAGTTAAGGAAATTATAATAAAAATCCTGAGGTTCAGGTAAGCTCAGGAAGGACTGGTGGATGTTAGAAGGGGGATTGGTGACTAGGCAGACCTGGGTAAACCCAGCATATTTTTCAGCTGAGACTTGGCTACCAAAAGGGTGATAACCCCTGAACTAGCAGATCTACGAGTGCAAAAAGATAGACCATGTACAGGTTAACTTGCCCCTTTCAATTTCTCCAGATCTAAAACTATGACAGTAAGTTTTACTGGCTTTATGAACACATTGAAAAGTGTGCATCAAATGTTTGCATGTCAGATTTTTCACAGAGTTCTTTGCCTAATTTCCTCAGTTGCTTTCCTTACTTGTGAGGGAACATGACTGAATACTCAAATATTTACAGCTAGTTCACAATGTAGACATCTCAATTGCCTAATAAAGATGCCGGTCTATAACCACATATACCACACCCTAGATTTTGCAAGTCCTCTCCCTCCTGCATTGCTTAAAGCATTCCCTGAGCTTTCCTTTAAATTATGCAGTGGCATGAGACTTGTGGAACATTGATAATTATGAGGAAAATCAGCTATAAAGGGATTATTTTCAAACACATATTACAGAATATATTTCTATGCATCTCCTTGTGCCAGAACCTTCACCTAAGAAAATAAAAAAACAAACCCATATCTTCATTAGAAACTGAAGAAATTGCTTTCAGACCAGATTACTTTGGATTTATCTGGACTCACCATGGTCACAAATTCAGAGGGCTCCACAAGAGTTGCTCCCTATTCTTGCATGGTTCTTCTGCAGAGAAAGCCACAAAACTGTGTGGCTGTGGAGAGCTGCAAGAAGCAGCTGCTATCAGAGCTTGTAAAGAATGCTTCCCATAAGCAGCTCACATTCAGAGTCCAGTTCTCTAGAAGTATTTCTCAAATCCTAATACATAGTTGACCTGCATTCCTTAAAACTTCTTGTTGAACTGCAATTTTCAAACACATATTTTTATGCAAACTAACAAACAACAAACTGTGAAAAAAAAACATATAACGTAATATTTGAAGTTTAACGATTTTTTTGATAAATGGAAATTATGGTAGCAGTTCAAGATAGACCATAGAGTTTTTTTCTAATCCATTTTTAATGACAGTGCTACACAGAGAACTATAATGCCTGAGGAAGTATAAAAGAGGCCACATCAGCGCAAGGGGCAGTAGGAGCCCAAGCATACTCAAGGGCATTTTAACAGAAATCCTGTGGCTTGTGGAGGCTCAGAAAGGATTGGTAGATGACAGAAGAAGTGTCCAGGACTAGACAGACTTGGATTCACTGAATCATGGGACAGTGGTAGTATTTTCCAGCTTTTTATCTGAGCTGAAACAGATATTGTAAAGTTGTAATGCTTGGGGGGTGGGG
>NDXB01012737.1:42615-66624 GCA_002631895.1 Agapornis roseicollis | reverse complement strand
TGAGCAAAAAAAAAAAAAAAAAAAAAATAAAAGCATCAGGAAAAGTTTACTAAGGCAAAGAAAGAAATGGGGATGGAGGGGAAGCCGAACAGGAAGAAAGTGTTTGAATCCATCTCCTCCAAGCTGTGGAAAGGAAAAATTAATTTGGAATTGTGTCTCACTCACTGAAGTCATAGATCATCCAAAGCTCTCTATAAGTAATGGCTTTTGAAAAGTAAAGACCTTAATTCTTTCTGCTTGTTACCGTACAGGGAAGTATAGAAATCTTTCTGAATGTATCCTTGACAAAAGGTCACTTTCGGTACAGTTTTTTTCAGGTAACTACTCTTCAAGGGATGAAGAAATTTTCACTTCAGAGATCTGTGGCTGCACAATAGCCTCAGGGTGATTCAGCAACTTTAACAGAGGTTTCCATTTCTTTGACTTGGAAAAAAGTAACAGCAAAGAGATTGTTCTTAGAACAAGTTAGTATTTTAATGTGTCCTAATTCACTTCATAGATGTTGATTATTTGTGTTGCAAAAGCTACAGATACCTAATACAGCATTTTTTACTTTTTTCCTATGGCTTTTGAGATGGCTACTAAAGGCACAAATGACAAAATTATAGATATGCACATTTCTCACTGGCCTCTTTATTTGGATTTACTTTGGATTTAATTCCAAATCATGAATCAAATATGCACCTTCGGATTAAATTCAAATACAAATCATCTTTTCTTTGAAAAGCCAGGTAAGCTTTTCTAAGATGATAATGGCATTATAATGAGAAGCATCAGCATTTGCTAGGGAGCACATTAATACCCATATCCTTGATAGCAACTCAGTAAGTCAGATTGTTAGCTAGAGATCTCTTTACATGAAAGAAAATGCATTCTAGAAGAAAAATACAAAAAATCCAGAAAGAAAATATTAATTCTACTTTTTATATATTGATGCCTATATATTGAAAGCATCAGAATCTCTGGGAGCTGAAGTATGTGATCCAAATGTCAGAAGTGTGGTACTATCTGTGAGTAAATACGAATGTAAGCATTTGATTCCCATCTTAATTACATGCATTTGGAAGTTTCATCCAACTATTCAACCAGTTCTGTATCTGACACTGGATATTCTGCAGCACTGCCAATTAGATGATGAAGGTCAGCCAAAGTACAGTTTAAGAAGCATCTTCACAATTAATCATGGTGATTTACTTAATTCAGTTCTGCCTTACACATTTAGGAACTTTGGGAAATTAATAGCTTTTCTGATTAGTGTAATAGAAACTGAAAAAAATAGCTGTCTATTTTATCTTTGCTAGGTCTTTGCTAAAACTCATTGTATTGTTCAGTGCCTATAGATACTTAAACACTATATGAATACGCAGTCTTTTCTGAGAGGCACATTATTTGGCATTTGTTAAATGCAAAGTTGTTCATGTTATCAAAGGAAGCTCATGTTATCATACCAAGGCAATAAATTTCTCAGTAGAAACTCATATGAAGTTTTGTTGGAAACAATTCTCTACAGATGTACTTCTTTAGACACCAAGGTGTTTCCATGCTTTGTAAAATGCATGTTAACAATATAACATACCTTGCTTCTCAGGTGACTGCAGGGGCTTGCTATATCAGTAATGCAAAGAAGAGTGATATCAGGAATGAGTTACATAAAACAAGCACTGTGACTATTGCCTCACAACCCTCAGCAAAAAGTTGACACATACTTGTATTTAATTAGCAGGTTGAATTTTTCAGGACTACTATCCCTGCCCTGTGGGTTCATTACTCATTTTGTAGCTCCACCTGTGCTCAATTAGGCCTGGCTGTCCTTGAAGATTCCTAGTACCAAAGCATCTAAACTTGCAGGGGTAAATCAGCTCTTTAAAACACTGCATATCTGTGCTAGGTAGTGCTTGGTTAATAGGATCAAAAGCAGCCAGAGAATGAAAGAGTCACAGCAATCGCTTACAGAAGGACAGTGTTTGCAAATAAATACAAGCCGTGCAACTCAAGCATAAAGTAACCTCTACCTTCTATTTTTCAAAACTCTAATTGATCAAATTTGCTAATTTGATGGCAGAAGAGTTTTAAGATGTTTCCAGGTTGAATTTCCCAGTCAGTGGGATTTTGCTGTCTAAAGGTACATACAATTTCCTTATTATTTTTCATATTTTATCTGGAAAAAGATTTCTTTAAAAGCAAGTTTAGAGGAGTCTGGGCCCTGTTCTTGTGGTTGTCTGGGATATGTTATCACCCACATAAAGACAAATTGAAAACTGAATTCTGTTGAAAAAGAATGGTTGTTTTACAGTCACTTAAGCTTTTAGATTTTCTGAGATTTCAGAGGCCATGGCATGCTAGTCTCTCATTGTTAAAACTTGCATCTTAATGGTAGTCCAAATCATTCAATTGTTCACTTGTAGATTTTGGATGCTGTTTTGCCTTTATCCATTTTTTAGAGTATTCCAGTTTTTAAATTTTTATACCCTGTGTAGATTCTCATAGATGCTGCTTATATCACCTCTTACTAGCAGTTTTATACAAGTTGAATGAACTTCTTCACAGTTGCAGGTCTGAAGTAGATTCCCATTCAATTTATCACTGGTGCATATGAAAAACTGTGAGATGTATTCCAACAAAAATCAAGACCTGTGAAGTATAAGAATGTGTTTGATGAAAAGCAGTATGACAAAACAGGATTTTCATAGATTTCTGTGTTTATCTTCTTTCTTAAAATGTATGCATGTGTTATTTAATATCAGCAGACCATACTGTGTCATGAGATTTTAAGCAGAACTTCTGTTGAAATCAATAGGGAGCATACTTAAATGTTGTTGACATAATATAAATCAGTAAAAATTACAAAAAGTGTAAAAAGTAGCATGGCATGAATGTTAACAATGAAACAGATAATTGGAATTTTATATCAATATTTTGAAAAGCAATAATGAAATCATTATCTCTTCTCAAGATTGTGAAATGTATAAAGCACACTAAACAGAATAAATCAGGAATTGGGACTAGGGTTTTGCACAGGTATCACTGTATTTGTGCTTTTGCTGTTTTGTTCTTTAAATAAGAAAAGTCTCATGAAAATGTGAATAAATGATATGTAGTTGTACATGTATATGTGCACATAAATATTGATTGCATAGTATAAATAAGACTGGAAGAGTATCAAGATTGAGGATCTCATTGATCCTCTCCACTCTAATGGACACACAACTAATGCTGGCATGTGTTCAATTTCTGAACCACAGCATGTCCCACATCCTTTTCCAAGGAATGCTGTTTTCATGGTTTTCCTTCTTCAGAACTTGTGGGATAACATTCAACTAAACAATGAAGGAGGAAATTAGTGGACTGTGTTATCTCAGTTGCACTACATATTTTCATTTCTGCACCTATAGTGTATTGCAGAATTACTTTGCTCAAGGTTAGAGTGTCTTTGTATGTCTTCTGACTATTGGCTCCTCACTTTTACTTCCTTTCCTCCTTTCTCCCCTCTTCCTAATGCTGAACTGTCCAGGAGTGTAGTTTTGACCTTAATACAATATTTTATTCTTGAAATTTTACCTCAGGGCATCACTTAAAGTTAATAAATAAGGCTTTAAATTGATAGAAAAGTCAGGTTTTTTTTGTTTTCCCTAGGCAAAGTTTCTAAATGGATAGATTAGCTACCAGCTAATACAGAAAATGAGGTGTCCTTAAAATAAATCAAAGCACTGACTATCTCAGGAAGGTGTTTGTATCAGAATAATCTACGCTGATTTACTTGATACAAACTCATGCAAACTGAAATAATAGTCAATTACTTCATGTATAGATGAGTGTGTACAGATCTGCACAGATCTGAAGTAGCACTTTATTTTCTACCACTGATGTGCTGACAGTCCCTAACACACAAAAATTGTTGAGGCAATTATTTTTATCTTCTGCTGTTGCACAACTTGGTAACAAGTAAACATATTTCATTTAGAATTCAAGAAGGAAAATGAATCACTTACTATTTGGCAAAATACCACAAATATAAACACAAACCATTCCAAAAATATATGCAAAATGAAGTTTCCATAAGTCAGGAATATGAGAATACACACTGAATACAGACTCTTCACTATGAGGGTGGTGAGACATTTGAATATAGTGACCAGAGAAACTGTGGCTGCCCCATCCCTGGCAGTGCTCAAGCCAGGTTGGATGAGGCTTTGAGCAACCTGGTCTGGAGGACGATGTCCCTGCCTGTGACAGTGGGGATAGAACTAGATGATCTTGAAGGTCCCTTCTGACCCAAACCATTCTGTGATTCTATGATTGCCCGACCTTGAGCACAGAGAGTTCATTTTCCAAGCTCCAGCAACTGTCACCTTGACACTCATTTGACTTTGCTAATAGTGACACAGTGGATATATCTTAATATTCACTTTTAGCAGTGAGTGGCATTTCTTTCTATTTCTTGACTTGCTGATTTTCTTCCTTAGCATGGGATTTCATAAAGTCAGCTTATATCTCCTGAAATGGAGGCAATAAGAGTACTGATAACACTGCATATCACTCTCTCCTGCAGTGACAACACCTGTTTACTTTTTCATCCCTGCTGGCACTATACTTTCTACTTTTAGATGTTACTAAGTCAGCCCTCTGTACCAAACCATTTTGTAAGACTTGAACTGGCTCCTCTGCTGTATCTGGCAGATCTTCCCTGGTGTAAAGTTTAGACCAAGAGAGAGTTTTCCAAATGAGCAGACAGTGAGTCGAGTCTTTTACTTCCCCTATTTTGTATGCTGCATATCTATTCACAACAAAGTGATGAGCTCTATGTAATTCAAGTGTGCTAGGTGAAGATGATGTTGTAAGCCTGCTGAGAAGATTTTAGGGAACTCAGAATTGGAATAAATTCAGTAGGAATGGGCAAACAAGTGCAGAAGGAAAAAGAATTGTCATACCTTCAAAAAGCAAGAGTAAATCTCTGAAGATTTATATTAAAGATGGTTAATGATTTCTTTTTTAACTTATGCTTTTCTAAAGGGCAAAGTAGATTTTCAAATTGTATGAAACGTGTTTTTAATTAATCATTTTCCTTAATTGCCCCATCTTTGGGAACATGTTTACTTGTGCTCATGAGTCCTACATGAAATTGTTCACAGTAGTGTGTCCATTGTGTGAATGAGCCAGTATGCCTGCAAATATACGTGTGCAATCTAGACATTGTTTGTTTTGCTTAGGTGTCTAAAGAAAACCAGTTTTGAAATTCCTACTGTACCACAGTCTGCAACATTAAACTTCTTGATGTTCCTATCACCAAAGAACTACCACCCGTGTGAGAGTTATAAAACACTCCCTAGAAGCAATGAAAAGAAGTGAAAGAATTAGTAGACACAGAAACGTAATCTTCTTATCACTGAAACTGATGATGGCACAGGAGCATCCATGGCAAGGAACTGTCACTTTAAAATTGAATCATGCCACTCTGGACAGAACTTCTGTCTCCACCAGTACCCATTTCATTTCTACTCACTGACCTGCAGATTTATTTGATATTATTCTAGCTTCTTGATAGCTTCTGCTTGAAACTGTACAGGCAAAATCATGTTCCTGGCATCCATCCTAGAAATGTTATACTCTGGAATTAGTGAATCAGAAATGCATTTTCGTAACTTGAATAGTACCATGAAAAAAATAAACTTCAAATACAAATTTCTATAGACTTATGAAACATGAGATGATAGTCTGAACGGAAAATGTGTTTATCCATCTTTATTAATTGTAGTTCTAGTTTCATGTTTTTGTAATTATTATGACTTCAGTTACAGTCTTTGCAATGAACTCAGAGTTACACTGGGTGATATTGTGTAGTTATTTCATAAGATTCCAGACATCTCTCACTAGGACACAGAGAGCTTTTGAATCATGTGACTGAACAAACATAGGATGACTGACGCATCCACATACCTCCAATTCACAAAACTTCCATTCGAATGGACCAACATCTGTTGTGAAACTCAGATGTATGAAAAATAGCTCACTGCGGTTGCTAAATAGAAATATTTCATTATCATGAATATGTAATTGCTGATATAACAGTGTAAGTATGATGATATTTTAAAATAACTTCAAATGTTAACTAAATAATGTATAATACAATTTTAAGTGGAAACACACTTAGAATTATGTTAGTACATCAGTAAAAATTTCCTATTTATACTACAGATATTTTGTTCCAGTCACAGTGGATAATGAAAATGTTTTGAAGTGAAATTTTGATTGAGCTCAGTTCTCTTTGCTTTCTACATGTTATTTTGTTCTGTTCTGTAAGAAGTAACCTTTTCAAAATCTCTCTTACTTTTTAGTGGTTTTGGCAAACACTTGCAACAGTGACCATTTCCCAAATACACATTACTGAAATCCTGTCTTCTCTGAAGACCTTGAGAAATTTTATCATAGGTTTTGATTGGGATAGACTGGTATCTCTTAAAATCTATGAAATGGAGGAAAATGGCATAAAATTCAATATTGCTAAATACTACATAAATATTGGATTTTGGAATGTAAAGATTATACACTTGCAATATTAATATGTTTTTAGAAGAATATAGGTATCTCATGGCTATTCTTTGTCTAACTTAACTATCCATTAATTCTTGTACTGGATAATTTAACTGCTTAAGAATGTTTGCTGTCAACTATGCCAGGAAAATTTCTGACCATTTCTTAAAGTGGAAAAGTTTTCTTTAATTTACATATATATGTGCAATGTTGCTCGTATTAGGCTGCTGTTGTAAATAGGTGGAATAAGATGATTTTGAAAGTGTGTGTTCCTTCAGACCTGCAGTTACCAACATCTTGTCACCATACCATCTGTCTAAATATTTTCAGAAACATAGTTAAAAATAGTCACTGTTCTACCTTTTTCACTTTACAAATGACTGAAAGTGTGAGAAATAATAGCTGAAGCCTGTGAGTTTAGACTTTTTTCTACAGTGGGGCAAGAGTAGTACCTTCTCACAGGAAAACAACTGACTGAAATGCTTACTCTTTCCAAACTTTATAGTATGTGGTATTTCTTCTGTAAATACCAACTTGAATGAAATATATCCTGCCATTTGGAGAACACACTGGAGTGGGAATAACAATTATGGTATGTTTACTGTAATAAATGAGCTGCTTGAAACAAGTGTTAGGTTTTATATTAACATATTGACTCTAGTTCAATTTCTCATCCTCAGAAAGCTAAAGGTCATTGAAAGGCTTTTGAGTTTTTAAATTAAGTGGATTAGTGACAGTCTCATTAATATTTTGGTGTGTAAGCTTTTACTTACCAAAGAGATAATCTACAGATTTGAATGCATGGTATTTAAAATGTTCAGGCTGTAGAGATTAGGATGGACAGTCTTGGTCCTTACAGCTGATTAAGTTAGATTGGGCAATACAACTTTAGAGGGTGTAGAAGTAATTGAGGCTGAGAACAGGAAGACCAAGAAATAGTCTGTTTTTCTTAAGGCTAAAGCTGTTCACAGGACTTGTGACATAAGACATTTATATGACTTAATTCATTACAGTGAAAGGTGTGTTCATCACATGAAATGAAAAGAATTCTTTTTTTTCCTGCTGTTTGAGAATCTTTTTAGATGGTGCACTTGATTCTGCTTTACCAAGGTTCCCTTTAGAGGCTGACTGTGGGTTTTGTTTTGAGAGGTTTTATGTTGTCTAGGGAGGACTCTCTTATTCCTCCTGTACAAAATGTTATTCTTTTTAAGTTTAAAGCATGTTTTAAATATCTGAAATACATTAAGGTTGAAAGCTAGATATGTCATTCAGCTATTTAAGATGGTGATCTATTATTTACTTCTACTCTTACACTGTTGCAAGATTAAAATGCATTCTTGTACTATAAAGTAAAAACTACTTACCAAGAAGCTCCTACCTACTTGCTGTTCAGTAAATCTTTCTGCTTAAAATACAGGGTTTTTTGATGTTGATCTAGTATTTTTGAAAGTCATTGATCAACAATATAATGAAATCTCCTCTGAGTATTTCTGTGACTATTTTTGAGGTGTTGTTTTCTGCTGTTGTACTGTATTGTTGGGTTAGTAAGAGAGGACATCAATCAATACAGAAGGGATAAATCTTGGGTAAGAATAACCCATTTTTCATCCTGCTCAGACTATGCTTCTTCTTGATCACAGAAGACAGAATCTATGTGAAAATTAGATGCAAAAGAAGGGTTAGATGAAATGCTTAATGCAGCTGCTATGGCGAATTCACACTGGAAAATCATACTGACGGAAATGAATTGCATTGCACATTTAAAATTCAATGTATATTCTCAATTTGTGGAGTTGCTCTTAGTTATAACAATGCCTAATATTGTTGAAAAGGAGATAACCAAAAGGAAGAATCTATCATTCATCTGCAATATATCTGACTTCATGTTTGCCAGATTCTTTGTGTCTTCCAAGTGATACTGGGGGCCACACAACAACAAAGGACTAATAAACTCTTTGAAGGAATGACCATTTCAGTGGTCCTAGTTTTTTAGATGAGTCCAATTCCCAGCTTTGATGGACAAAAGAGTAATTAGATTAGTCAAGTCTAAAGATCATTTGAGAAGAAAATGTACATAAATTGTCAATATAAGAAAAAATGAAATTAATTGCTGACAAATCTATAGTAATGTATGTTAGATGCTATTTGTAGGCATTGATGAGTTTTAAACGACTACATACTGAAGTGTAGACACAGGAATGATTGTTTCCAAATGAACGAAAGCCTCTAGTGGCATGCAGCAGCATTGTGGTGCAAAGATGAATGTTAAAAATGAAGAAGAAATCCTGAAATCAGTTGGCTATATAAGTTGTGTGTACCGTCATCTGGAATGCTGCATGACATTTTCATAAATAGACAAATGTAATACCAGTTTTATTTTTGTACAGGGACATAAAAAATTGGAGTTGTTTAGTCTGGAGAAATGATTAATAAAGGAAATACATTGCAAGAATATTAAATAATGAACATTGTATCATGATTTTGTAGAGGGAAAATAATTTTTTCTTCATTTTAATGAAAATAAACAATAATGAAAGTTAAACTTATAATAGAAAATAAGATTCAGTATGAGCAATGCATGATACTGCATATGAGGAAGTGAGTAAATGGATATGGAAAGCAACTGCAGCTTGGATTCTCTGAATTCAAGCTACTGCCAGTTGGACATGACAGACTGCTGGTTTGGCACTAGTATTTCATGTTACGCTTGGGTAATTTCATGAAGGAGCCTGAGACCTAGCTAGTTTCCAACTTCATACTAAAAGCTAAGGAACAGGTGTCCCCAGCTGGACACAAAGTCTGAGGTAGTCACTGTGAATCCTGACACATGGATGGTCAGCCCTGGAACAGTCAGTCGTGTCAGGTGTGTTGGTTGTCTTGGAGTGGGTAGAAAGAGGCAGATCAGCAATGAGGAAAACAACTCAATTTTTTTTCAAGCAGCCACAATTTTTTTCATATAAAATACAGTGAATGTCATCTTCTTTTCATCTGTATGTGAGAAAGAGCCAATTTAGTGGTATGTGAACATGGCTACTTTTTTAATGTGTTTGGTCTATACAACAGCATCAAGAAGAGAATTATTTCTTTCTGCTGTCCTTCATGACTGCTCAGCGATTACTCCGCAGCAGTAAAATATCCATGAATTTTCCCCTGCCTATTTATTTCTGAGTAGTTCTTAGAGAGAATACAATTTCTTCGAATGTGTTGCCATTTGCTCAGGAAAGCAGTGGAGATTAATTATTATACTAATATTACATATCAGTCTCCCAAGCTGCTCTTTCCTGTGTCACAGCCCATCTTAAACCTTCCTTCATTTTTCAATCTGTTGTGCTTCTTTGCTTTTACTGAAAGCTGCCCCCTTAATCTCTTCTGCTTTTAATCTTTTCTATCCTTTCCTGTGTACTGTGGTCATTTCACCTCAGTTGTACAACTACAGATCAAAGTAGCTTGGTATGCTAGCAAAACAAACATAGTCATTCATGCATATGGCATTGGGAAAGCCACTGGAAACTCCTACTCCCTCTCCCTGCAGCAGCACAATCCTTAGGACTGCATTTGATATAAAAAGATTCAGTTCATACTTAATATCACTCCATAGCATTTCAAGAGCATCACACATACCAAGCAAATGAGCCTTACTGCCCTACTGAAGTAGTCTGCTTTGACTATCTCTGTGTTTTAGAAGAACGAAATGGACTTGCTCCCATTCATGATATGTCAATAGCAGAGATCAGTTCAGAATCAAAATGTTTTGACAATAGCTGGCTGCAACCATCAGGGTCTATTCTCTCCTATATGCAAACCTAGACTCCAAAGAGGGCCTCAGATTGAGACTGCACTCCCCCAGACTGAGTAGAGATCCTGCACAATAGAACAAGCATCCTCTCTTTCCACATATTCACCAGACTTTGCAAACATTAACTAATTGACTAATCTGAGGTCTCACTTAAAATCAAGATCCTTTTATTTAGAATCTGATTTAAAGCTAATTAATTAAGATGAGTTTCTGGCTTATTAAGCTCATCATAATAAGGACGGGGTTTTTTTATTAGTCTAACACCTCTCTCCCTGTCTTTTATATTTTTTACTCTGGATTTAGTATCATACATGATGAAAGAGTAAAAGTCACTTGTTGACAATTTCACAGGAAATAAGAACAGAAGGGATCAAGTTTGCAGTCATCAAACCAGTACAACAATTGTGTTTCCCCATTCTCTGTGATATCCAGGGTACATTTTCTTGGGAGTATTAACAAAGGCCCACTTCTCCCTTCATCTGCATCCACCATTGCAACCAATTCAAGTGGGCTTTCATAACCTCTGTAACATTCTCTCCAAGCAGTGAAGTTTTATTGATATTTCCATCCTTAAAAGTATGAAATTCCCCTATAAACAACATTTTAAGGGAAACTCATAGAAGCTAGATCAATGCTCAGTTGTGGTGAGGAGAGAAAACAAGAAGGATCGGCTTCCCTATGTATAAGGCGCATTATGTTCTCAGAAAGCTTAAACCCTAGATGCTGCTGCAAATTAAGCCCACTAAGTGCTTGGGTTTTGTTTTGTTTTGTTTTTTTTTCTCACTTAAATTCACTCCCCATCAGGTCACTGCATTCCTGTACCTCTGATATGATTAGGTACTTTGTGATCTGCTCTAAGAATGAAGGATTAAAAAACCAAGTGAACAAGAAAAGAACTACAAAAACATGAGTGAGCAATATGGCGTGCTTAATGCAGACTTTCAGTGTAATCTTGCAGACTACTACGGAATGAAAAATTCTCTTTTTTTTCTCAGTAAACATTGACACTGTCCAGTCTCAATAGAATAAAATTGCTCCTTCTTTTCATTGGCCTCGTGTGACAATGGGCTGCATTTTCCAAGTTGCATGCTGCTTGACACTCATCTGCTGCTTGTTGGGAGGTTGTAATTAATGAGTGCCTGTGAGAATTTTTTTCCTTAAATGTAGCTCTTCACTTTGCAGACTCCCAGGCTTACCATTACAGTGTCTTTAATATTAGTCAAGGATCATCTATAGATCAGGAGTTTGGTTACTTCATCTTTTCCCTTGGTCTAGCATCTTTTTTTATTTTCTTTTTTTTTTCTTCTCTGATGGGAACAGGAGGTAGGGTTTGCTACTGCTCTCTAGGAAGAGGCTGTTCCCCTCTTTTTTTGCCTTTGTTAATATTTCTTTACATTTTGTCTTGGTTTTTATCCTTTGAATGTGCAATAAGCTTTACCACATATCCAGCAGAATATTCAACATGCAGCTTCTTAAATTCATAACTTCCACCTAATTGGAAGCTTCAAATAGACTCCATGCAAGGCAGCTTAATACAGCTGTTAGAGGAGCTCTGTTACCTGTGATAGAGCATTCACAAAGCAACTGTTATGTCTTTGACCTCAAGGAAGACTTTAAAAATATCATTAAAAGGCAAGCCTAAGAATTGAACTTCATCACTTTTAGACAGAAAAAATCATATACTTAGATCAAGGTTTTAGAATTTCCCTTGTGCCAAATATCATTCATATCTCGTTGCTTCATAGGTGATAATTACTGCTTTTCTTGTATTCTCACAGGAGTTATTGAACTTCTCTCCTCTCCCCTCTCTGCTGACATATCACCTTATCTCACGACTACTCCTACCTCTTTTCTTTTTTTTCAGGCTGATGAATGTAGTTGAATTAAGCTCAGAGCAGGTTTTCATGATCAATTTGAAGTTTGTTGGGTTTGTTTCCTGACCTGGAAAAAAAAAAAAAAATCTGTGCAAAAATCCATGTTTGTTTTTTCAGCCTTTATTGGCTTGTCCCCAAAAATATAGTTCTCCATTCAAATTATGACCACCGTATGTTCTGTCCAAATGGAGAGACCTTCACTGATTTTGGTAAAACAGGTAAAACAGGTTTTTTTGCCCTTATCTAATTATGAGCATATAAACAAGGACTATTCAGTTGGAGGCCAGCAAGAAAATTCCACTTGGTCTCTCTTCTTCCAGTAGTATCTATAACCTCTAAAGATTTATTTGCCATCTGGCCAGTCAATAAATGTGTTAAAATACAATCTGGCATTCAGTTTGCTATAAATTGGGCAGTCCTGCAATATTTTATGGATTTTAGAGCAGAACCATGACCTAACAACAACAGGAGAGAGGAATCTTGTGGGCACTGGGACGAAGAAACAGAATCCAGTCATTGCCTTTTTTTAGCTCCAGGAGGAATTTTAACTGGAAATTGGGCAGCCAGAAAACTCAGCACCTTCTTTCTTAACCCACACGCCATGTATTCCTGTTTGAGTATAAATATGGCCTACCTTAATAGCAAAAGTGTTGAATAAAAGAAGGAACTGTCTGTCTTGAGTACTAGTTGTAGGTTGAGATGCCACAATTGTGACGATGGAGAAAATACCATCACGGTGGATTAGATCTTGTCTATAAAGCACTGTGAGTGATATGTGCCTAGTTTATTCAGAGTGGGGTGGGGGTTGGATAGTAGATCTATACAGGGAAATAAAAAGGGACAGGAAAGATCCCTGTCTCTCAATCCAAATTGTATGGATGTGTTTATGTCAGGCTAGTTCCTGTAGAGCACAGCATCTATTTAGCACTTGGCCTATGTGGTACTCCTGTAGCCCTAAAAGATGATTACTTTTATATTCAAAATATTTGAAATAAAGTCAGGGATGTTCTACTTTCCACTAAAATGTTGTTTTTATCACCTGGTACAGATGTTGTTTATGACATGTCCTGAAGCACTCTGGTTGCTGAGGTTGGAGTAGTGGAGAATTTTATAGGATGGAGAATGTCAAAACTAATGCAATCTCATGCTCACTCTTTTTCCAGTGTGATCTCTGATATGGTGATCCCTAAAGCAAGTGTGGATGCACTGGAAAAAACTGCTGTGAACTGTGCAGGCAAAGCCTGGAGGAGAAAAAAAACAGCTAAGTGTCACACACAGTCAGGGGCCAAGCACTCAGATTTGATTCTCTTCCTTTTACCATTGCAGACATCTTTGAGGTTTCTTTGCTTAGCAGTTTTGCAGACTAACTCTTGAAAACAAAAAGTCAGAAACACTGTTGAAGAAATCTATTATAGTATGGTTTTGCAAAAGAGGACAGTCCAAAAGCTGCTTGAAGGAAGTGTTATAAGGAAGAAAGAGGAATGTTTGGAGCACAGGAAGGAGAGCCCTGTTCCTTTCCAAAGAGTGTCAGTAGAAGGCAGGATGCAGAGAGCTGAAGACTGAGAAAAAGGTAAATAGAGGACAAGGCCAAGTAGATTGTATAAGAGAGAAGTACGTGCTAATAAGAGCACAGGAGGAGGAAAACCAGACAAAACTAATCAAGTTGGGAGTAAAGTAGAAGCTAGCTAAAAAAAGTCACAGCAAGGTATGCTCATGGGATTCAATGAGGTTTTAAAGGAGGCAGGGTAGTCTCTGCAAAGAGAGATATAGACAGCTGCAGCGAGATGAGAATTTAGTCTGCAGGAACATGGGGATAGAGAGAAAGTGGCATGTTTTGGAGAAGTGAGATAGGAGGAACTCTTATGCTATTTTAAAATAATAATTAAAAAAGAGATCTTGGCCTTAAATTGTGCTGAGTGAAAGTGTTGCTAGTTAACTGTGACTAGTTATTGACCTTATTTGCTCTCGGTACTAACCAGACCTCTGATGTACCTGATAAATACTCTGAGAGGTTTCTTCCTCACCTACAGGCTCTACTTTGTCAACTGAATTCAAATTATACTTGATATATGAGCTTAGGAACAGCTTTACATTGATGCTGACAGTATCCCAATACAAGAGCCTACTTTCAGTGTGATAGGAAGTGTCTGAAGAATTTTAAAAGTGAGAGAAATAGATTATTTCAGTAAGCAGGAGATACTTCTGGCCTTTTGCTGCCTGATTGCAGCTGTGGGTATTAGCAAATAGTTCAGTCCAATAGGATTGGGTGTGTTGGGAGAAGCAGTTGGTGCTTAGGATCCAGTGTCCAGCACGCTGGAGGTGCAATCTTTCTGTTTTGTTTTATACAAGAAGTCTCTCACATACAATGCAGCTGCTCTGTGACGTGAACAAAAGCATAGAGCGTGAACAGATTTACTTCAAAAGCACACTCTTGAGCCAAACTCAGATGCTAATTTGAACACCCCTAGTGTAAGTTCAGTGATTTCACAAATGCCAATGAATTTACATGGTACAAGGACAAATGTGAAAATGGGATATAAGCAACTGAAGATAAGGAGAATACACCAAACATTTGTCAATGATACAAGGAAGCACAAAATCTCTAAAACAGCAGCTGTCTACTTAGTATAAAATTTTGCTAGTAGTGGAAGACGTTCCTGTGCATACCCTGCTGTTATTATTTTCTTGAGCATCTTGTGAATATACATTGTATATTCATGTATATATACACATGTGTATACGCACACATGTAAGTGTGGAGGAGGATCTCTCAATCTATGATATACATTGAGCCACAACCTAGTATAAAATAATTCATACGGTGCTAGGATAAAAATTATATATTGAAAGATGCCAAAGAGTTAAATCTATCCTATTTCAGTTTAAAGCCATTCCCCCTTGTCCTGTCGCTACACGTTTTTGTTAGAAGTCCCTCTCCAGAATTCTTTAGGACCTTTTTAGGTACTGGAAGAGTGCCGTAAGCTCTCCCTGGAGCCTTCCTTCCTCCAGGCTGAACAATAGTAAAAATGTGAAGTAGACTGGGACCAAGATTTGATTTCTGTAGGAAGGAGTTGAAAGAAAATCAATTTATTTGATTCTCAAGGGCCTATGGGAATTGTGCCTGATGATCTTTGCATCTAAGTAAGCACTATATTTCAAAAACTATCACTGGGTTTCAACCTACTTAAGATATGCAGCCTTAATATTGTATTGATTTAGTTTATTAACTTTGCTTTTAGTCAAAGTGCAAGTTCACCTACAACTCTATCTGCTAAGCTTATCACCTAAACAGTGAACAAGACATCTATATAGTTTTACTGAAATTATTTCATTTAACCTATGTAATAAGAATGGCTTTGGTTGCTTTTTAATCACCCAGGAAGCTTTTTTATTCTTTACAGCATTTGTAGGCAATGGGGAATTAAAATGAATGTCTTACTTTTTTGATGAGACCAGGAAATCAAGCTGCCAGGTTTTTTTCCTTGTATCCTCTTGAGCATAACCTGAAGCTCAAACCAGCTTTTGTTGTGATCTGAAGTAATTGATGAATCACTGAATTGTCAGTTAAAACACACTCTCCATGAACATTGATAAATGCACAGCAAAGTAAGATATTATACTATTAAATAGTTCATAGCTTCTCAGTGATTTGTTTAGGAGATATATTTTCATTAAAAAATGAAAATAAAAGAGAGAAAAAAAAAAAGTGTTTTCAGGTCTGAGAGCAAGTTCTTCAGCTTTACATGCCCCAAAACAATGATTTTCTCATTGTTCTTGCATACACACAGAAGCATCTTTGCTGAGTAAAAAGATTATTGATGATACAAAATAAACATTAAAGCAATCAAGATAACACATACATGAACTCTGGAGAGCATCATTTGTCAGTGTTGTGGCATTTTAATGAATTACTTCAGATAGATAATTGATGCAATTAAAACATTTCAGCCTGTTATTTTTTGTAAGAGTAATCTTTAGTTTAAAAATACTTAGTGTAATTGGGTTATTTTTGATGAAGGGCAAGTGTTGAATTCTGCTGGTACTTTGAGGTTAAGCAGATACTGAGGTTTCCTCAAAAGACAAACATGAGTCTTGGTAATTTTTTGCAACAGAAATATTCTAGGCATATTTTTCTACAGATGCTATGAAGGAATCATATTTAAGATTACACCAAGTTCCTAAATTTCGGCAGTTGGGTGTGGATAGAGTGCCCCTTCTCAGCCTTCTGTGAATTATGCTCAAGTCTTTACATAATAAGATCTTTTCTTGCAGTCAATTAAGTTTAAAGCCTGGCCTATTTTTTGGTTTTTTTGGTTTTTTTTCAGGATGCAAATACAGCCTGATTTACATAAAATACTGCAGCATGTGAACATGCTGATATGAATGAATGAGGTGGAGTTTATTTAGACTTTGTGGGTTTAGACTCTTTGGTTTTTAAATGTACTTCTCATGTTTTAACTAACGGTATTGAATAAGTAAAAAGGTTGATGCCAGCAAAGATGCTGTATTGCTATATTATATTTAAAAAGCAAAGCATTACTATTCTGGTAAGGTTATCCTTTCCTTCACAATTTCTATTAGTTATTTTCTATCATGTAATTATAGATTAATTACTTCCTAGCACATTTTAATATACCAGTGTAATATAACCTTTGTAATGGTTTGAATTTAGCAAAGAGGAGGTACAGTCCATTACACATAATAAGCATTGCTACTATTAATACATTCATGGCCAGTGTCAAACATTAGGTTACAGCAGCAGCCTCTAATCATTGCTTGGCACTAAGTTCTCCTGGGCATGTATGAACTGCAACTACATTAATAAATCCCTTGGTGCACTTCTCAGGAATCCTGCAAGCAGCATTGGATTNACACTGGGAGGAACAGGATGTTGCATAAAAGGCATGCGCTATTTCCAAATAAGCTTCACTATGGAAAGCTGAGTTTTTGAGGTCACCAAGACAGGAGGTTAATACTAGTATGTGAGGAAGGCTTGTGGATGTAGAACCGAAATTTTTGAAAAAAAAAAAAAAAGAAAAAGAAAATCCCTGTTCTACAAATAATAAAATACAGTATATTTGGCAATTTTGACTCTAAATTTGAACTTTTTCAGTGTCAAACAACAAGCAAAACCTGAAAAATAAGACTTCTAAGCTCTGTAAACTGACTGATTTCTAAAACATTTGCTACCCAAGTCACCTTTGCTTCTATAAAAACAATAAGCCAAATTTAGCCCAAGTATAGACTAAACTTCACCAGCTTCAGAAGAACTCAGACATTTTAGACAAGGGCTGACTGTCACACAAAGTTGTATTCTCTGTACCTTTTCTGTTAATTTTAAAAATATATGTATGGCTACAGAAATATGAGAAACCTGTGCTGAAGCTGCGCAAGCCCTGCAGGAATTTAGGCGGGATGAAATTACAGGTTGTCATGGTTCACAATATAAGCCACATCCTGACTTCAGAAGTAAGCAGAGCAGGTTTCATTATAACATCTGAAGTTATGAAACTTTGAAAATATACGTAATAGACTATCTTCAAGATCTGGCTTTTGTTTTATTGTTGGTTTCTTTCTGCAAATTCTGCCAATATTTTGGAGTTAAAATAAACTGACACATTAAAGACAATTTAAAATAAAACATTGTCATGCTTACAGCCACCAAAAAATCAAACACACTGTGTTTTGCCATCTTTCCATGCTCATTGATATTGCAGAGCTCAGGGAAAAGTAGGTTTGTTTAAAAAAAAAAAAAAATACAACAAATAACTCTCAAAATACCAGTCTCCACACTGCAATCTTTATGTTTTCATCATGAATGTTTTATACAGGAGATATCCAGCAGTGTAGCTGCTTCATTAGCTCTGGGTTGTGCAATACACAAGTATAAAGTTGGCCTCATTTTCACAGGTGCTTACAGCTCATAATGAAGTGTATGAATTCTTGTATTTGCTGTACTGTTCTGTAAATCAGGCCAGCAGCTTTCACTAAGGATAGTAATTAAAAGGAGAGTGGTGATTTGATATTTAATCTGTGTGATTAATAAGCCTGAAAGTAGGGGTATATTCCTGTTACTGAATGGTTCCAACAACTATTGACAAATTGAGTAAAAGAAAATAATATATACACCAAAATATGAAGAAAAAATATGCATGCATGCATGTATGTGTATATATATATATATTTATATAACCTATAGCCCCAGTGCAGACTCTTGACTGTTAATCTACCATGCCAGCATTCTATCCTGTCTTCTTAACTATTTTCTTTCAAGGTCAGTGTTTCCAGTCCATAGCCCATATCACTGATATTACCCCTTTTCCCTTTACTCCTAATGTGCATCCCTGCTCTTCTTCTCCAAACTGAGACCTGCAACTCAAGTCCTTCAGCCACTTAAGGCACATCAATACCCTTGTGGCATGTAAATCACGCTTACCCTCTTCCTACTTCTTGAACCAGCAAGGCAGTTTCTGAGCTGCTTGTATTATTGCAGAAGCACGTAGTGAATTCCCTTGGTCTCATTTTCACTGTCTACACTGATGACAATCTAAGAAGCAAAAAACGTATTGCATACTAATTTAGTTGGTTGAACAAGTAGATGGCATTTACATTACTTATAACTAGAAAGGACTAGATTCAAAAAGCTTAAAAAAACAATATAAATTGGTGGTGTGACAAGCAGAATTCAAGGAACAGGAACTCTGGGTAGTTTAAAGATTAACATACCAAAAATAGATTTTATTACAGATATTAGCAACTTTAAAAAAAGCAGAGCAGTGGCCTAGATATTGTTTTGGGTATTCTGTTTTGTCTGTAAATGGGTAAAATTAACATCAGTTCCAGAGTGATGTAGCTTCAATGTGTTTCCTTTCATGTCTTTGGATGCTCATCGTTTCTTAAGAAAGAAAAAACCCAACTCCTAAAAAATCCAAACCCCTACCTATAAGAAAATCAATGAAACCTTTTAGGATGTACACAAAAAAAAAATATTCCCTATCCCCTCAGTGCTGAATAGCAAATGAGTGTTCAGTGAAAGAGAAAAAATATATAGATTATATGAGCAAGTATAGGTTTAGAATCACCAAAAAGAAGAGTAGGATAGGATGAAAAACAATGTTTCACTTGATGTGGTTCATATGTGCTATAAAGTTAAATTGGATTTCAAGTAGTTAGAGATTGGCTTGAAATTAAGTGATAGACACTGCTGATTAATGACCACTTACGGGATACAAAATGCCTAAGAAGATAATAGCCAAAAATAAGAAAGAACAAGAACATGATTTTAAGCATGAAAAATAGCAATGGGGTTGAAATTTATATATAAACTCAGATGTTCCAAATCTGACTGCTCCACTCAAATAGTTTCAGCTATCTTCCAGTTCAAATGAGAGTATCTTCCAAGAGAGCCAAACCAGAGATATACTGATTTATTTTCCTGTGTGTACTTGCTATTTCAGATGTTAGTTCCTGAATGGAATACAGAGCAAGCATAGAAACCCCTGAGAATATTCTGGAAATGTCATCTGAGAGCCATTTTGATGGCTTCCAGAGCTGTTGAACACTGTAAATGAATTAGTGTAAGATGAAGCATCTTGTACAGATCAGCAGTGTAATCAAGTGAGTGTATCATCTTCACTGTAAAGATGATCCAAATGTGCAATGAGTTGACCATGTTGAAAAATAAGATGCATTTTGGCATAGATATTTGGATTCTAGTTTTCACACTATTAAGTTTTATTATATATTCCTAATGTGCAAAAAGGAATTTTTAGCACTATCTTTATAAAATTGAGTCCTACTATACTGATTTTTTGTTATTATCTGCTGCTTGTCAGTCAACCTAAATTAGTGCTTCATTCTGTAAAGGAAATGGTATTACAGAAAGAACAGCAATTTAAAATACTTAGGACTTGGCAGTTATACTGGGAAACTATCCCACTACACTGTAATAGGTTAGGAAGACGTAAAATTATTCTGATTAAAAAAGAAAAAAACAACCAAAACCACATAGATTCTGTCATTATAAATCTTGAAAATTAATATATGTGTTTGTATCTGATGGTTTGCTCTGCTAGATACCACTTAAAGATTTTAAAGGTAAGAACACTATATTATATCAGCAATCTCAAGACTTTCAGAAAATCCTTACATTCTGGGAAACGTTAAGGTTGAAGGTATATAAATGTACAGAATGTCACAAACTCCCTCTGTAGCCTGGAACAATTTACTTATCTTTGATGTAAGCTAAGGTTGTGCACAGCCTTCTTAGTAAGAAAAACAAAAGGTTTTTTTGTTTTGTTTTGTTTAGGTGTAACAGTAGAGTAGAAGGTAGTAGAAGTAAAAGGTGCTCATTAGAATGTGATATTGATATTTTAAGGATTGGTAGATTTTTAGTAGAAAATTATTAAGATGAGAAAAGTGCTAAATGCCCTCTCATTGACATTGCAGATATGAAAAGGAATTTGATAAGGAGTAACATGGAAAAGTGAATCTAAGCTTATGGTGAATTCAGTAGAAAATTTCTTTAAGTTGCTCTTCTGGATATACAGAAATAAGTGCTCATGATGAAGCCCCCCATTTCTCTGTATTTAGAGGTGCTCTGAGAATGTCAAAGTCATCATCCTGAACTTGAACTTGGCAAAGATGAAAGCTCTCAAATCTATAATGAGATTGAAATTTTGGTTGATGTCCTAGGGGAATAGGTCACAGGAGTCATGATTTTGTAGTGCTATAGAATAACCTTTATTGCAGTCAGTCACACAGAGGTGATGAAGCTAGGGTATGCTCAGATTTAGTGTATTCCCTTTGAATTGTCTTCTTACTCTGCTGGCTGTAGTGTCTTCTAGAGTAAATGAATTGCACAAATTAGACAGAATATAAGGAAGGACAGGGGTTTCTCTCTGCAAAAAGGCCTTTTAACTGTATCAGGCTAAATCTAGGTCAGTGTCTGAAAAGAATCTGTCAGCATTCTGTATAGCCTCTAATAGTTATCAGCAATAAGTGTAAAAGCTTGACCTACAAATGCACAGCTCAACTTCCAGCTGTGACCACAGTGAAAGTACTTAAAGGCTGCAGTCACTTTTGAGGGACCCGTTTAGATCACACTCTTCATATAGTGTCATATGTGCTTCCTTTTCCTGAAGCTTAATCCGAAGGTGTTTTAAAGGAGCATTCCAAAGCTCTGCCTTTAGAGCAGGTGGCTTCTGTGACCTGCATCATCTGAATAGTCCACCTGTCCCTCACACTTTTCCAGTGAGAAGTTATCTTGAACAGATAGAATTTGATAAATTCATTTCAGATTACCTCTGCTGTTCCCTACATGGTTTCTAATATAGGCCATTCAGAAAAATTAACCAACACATTCCTTTTTACAGTCTAAAGCATGTTCATTGTGATTGTTTGCATAGAAATTTTTTGCATTTACTTATTTTACAATTAATTACAATTTTCCAATATAATTATCCAATTTATTTTCTTTTTAAAGAAAAGTATATAAAAGAAAATCAGTTTCTTTGGAGTAAAACTTGATTTCATCTTTGACTCATTCATAATTATGCTATCCATCAGATTTTTCTGCTAGATATATATTAATAATAGTCATAAAATTAAAAGTCAGATAAAAATTTTAAATTTATGTTTTACCTCTTAGGTAATGTTAATGTAGAATTCCTAAAAGAGATTACTACACCTGATTTTATAAGCTCTATTTAAGTAGATCTTTTAGAAGGACACCAATCTTAACTACAGATGATGAAGAATCTGTCATGTTTCATGGTGATCACCTTCACTATCTCACTATTAAGTATGGCATAATTTTCCCAGTTTGAACTCTCTTAACTTCAGATTTCAGCTGTTGATTCCTATTGTGGTTATCTGTAATAGCCCTTAATTCTCTTCTTGTCTTCACGAGTTTGACGCTTTGTTAGGTGAGAGAGCAATTGAAGGAAACAAAAGGCCATTGTAACTTAATAGTATCAAATCACATAAGTGATTTGATTAGAAATATCCCTCTTTTGACAGTTGTTCTTAGTCCAAAATAAAGCCTCTTCATTCCCCCAAGGAACAACAACCAGAGTGTTTTTAGCTCACTGTCTTGGCAATTCTAACATTTTTTTCCCCAGATATTTGTGCAGCTTTGTGGCCATGGAAAATCATTTATCCCATTGCCATTTAATTCTTCTTCTCATGGGAATAGGTAGAAAATAGAATGAAATATATTCCCTGACACAAAAACATTATTTAGCTGAATTACACTAACAAAAATAGGGACAACTTCTCGCATGGATCTCCAAATGTTCAAAATCAGATCTTAAAATAGAAAATTCAGATTACTATTATTTTTCTAAATAATCAACTAAATGAACTAAACTTGAAAATAATCTTAAATAATTGATCATTTATGCTCATATACCCAATGTGTGGGATATGAATTTTTTTTTTCAGGATTTTAAAGTATCTGAAGCCCATCTGTTTAAAAACAAAAAGCAGAAGGTTAGAAATTGTGTTCTACTATACAAAAAGGTGTCAGTTACACCACATGAACAGTCTATCATTTGATGAAGGCCAGATGATAGTAGCAACTTTCTCTTACTGTACTAACACAGATAAAGAGCTGATAGTTTTTTTTAATGAGCATTTACCTAACTCCTAAATTCTATTGGAATAAAGACAAATCTCTAAGAAGAGTGTCTTGTGATAATAGACTGAGTTCTGTGGTGCTTATATGCAGAAGCTGAGGGTAGGTAATTTATCTACCCTCAATTAAGATCTAACTGTTCTAAGGGAGAACTGAAGAGGTCTGAATGGGGTTCACTTTATGAAAAATAACAAAACCAAACCTGAGTACAGAAAGATGTTCCACCTTCAGCAAGAGTGATGGGCAGTGAGATGTGGCTTTTTCTGTTTTTCTTTCTCATTTAAACAATCTCATATGCCATTTACAAACATACACTGACTCCTCACAATGAAAATGGTATACCTGAAGGGGGCCTATAAGGATGCTGCGGAGGGACTCTTCATTAGGGACTGTAGTAACAGGACAAAGGGTAATGGGTTCAAACTTAAACAGGAGAGGTTTAGATTGGATATAAGGAAGAAATTCTTTACTGTGAGGGTGGTGAGATGCTATGGAATGGGTTGCCCAGGGAGGTTGTGAGTGCTCCATCCCTGGCAGTGTTCAAGGCCAGATTGGATGAAGCCTTGGGTGGCATGGTTTAGTGTGAGGTGTCCCTGTTTATGGCAGGGGGGTTGGAACTAGATGATCTTAAGGTCCCTTCCAACCCTAATTATTCTATGATTCTATGATATGTGATTTTCAGAACTTCCAGTGATAGAACAAGTTCATACACATTTTATCTTTTGATAATTTTCTTCTGGTTTTCTGTTGATAATTTTGGTAAGAGTGAAATGCAACAGTGATGCTACAGGATGAAAATAGAGAAAAAAAAAGATATTGTAAACAGCCTAAGGAACAGTCTCAAGACCAGTGGGGAAATGGTCTCAGGAGAAAGTATATCAGTATATCAGCTATTGCTGTACCTGAGCTTAACCAAAAGGAGATATGCATAACATTTTTTGAGCATGTTCTAATGTGTAATAAAAGAACCTTAACTCTATGCTATTTCCCCACTAAGCCTCTGTTTTTGAAAACTGCCCTCAAATTTGCCTTTGCTCCTGCACTTTGTGCAATACCCTTTTACACTCCAATTTTCCTTGTATGCTCTAAAAGCAATGAAAGGAAAAGAATTAAGGCAGTGGTTTTATTACTTGTTTTGGAAAGAGCTGCAGAAATATACTTTTTTTTTTTTTTTT
>NDXB01012737.1:16630-29502 GCA_002631895.1 Agapornis roseicollis | reverse complement strand
AAAAAAAAACACCCCCCCTTCCCCCCCCCCCCCCCAGTATTCCGAATAAATACTAAGATAACATTTATTGTATCATCTCGCCTACCTTTTCCTCAGGACTATCACAATTCCAAATGTTTTCTGCATAAAAAAAGTCCTAGTGACAGAAGAAAGCAAAATGGATAAGTAAGATGTCTATCTTGTATATGCTCATCTTTAAAACAAGGCAGTACATGCATGAACTACTTGCTGCACATCTCAGGGATTAATCTTATCCTTCTTGTGCACTATAAAAAGGGATCATCCACAGCACAAACAATTTTTAGGGAAGGGTATTACAGCATGTCTTGAACATCCATAGTAATTTCCAGGCCTTGGAAACAGTCAGTTCTCCACTTTGACGAAAGGTTAATATTTTTTTTATTTTTCAGTCCCTCAGAAAGAAAAAATGGAATTTTTCCTTTCTAGAGTAGAGTATGCAAAGCATGTGATGACTGCAGTTCCTCCCTCATGTGTTTACAGCAGTTCTGGTGATTTAAGAACATAAGTTTTCCAATATCACAATTTTAATTTTTAATTACAAGAAGACTTGGTTTAAGCCATTGAGAGTGTTCACATAAATTTCCTGTGAATTTTGTTAGAATTCAACAGGAGCATGTCTCAGATGTGGCTGTGACAAGGTAGAGCTATAGCAGTGCTGCCTGATGCTGTATATATATATAACTATATAACATATATAACTATGCTCCCTCATTTAGCCTTTGTCTACCAATGTATCTTCCAAGTGAGGGTACAGCTAAGTAAGGATGAGCTAAGAGTGTTTCTTTAAAGCTGTCTCTCTAAAGGCAAAATGTATTGTCTTCAGGTATGCTAATCTCATCCCAGAAGTTCACAGAAAGTAAGACCATCCTATGTTCCAAAGAGCTCACAGACAGATTTAGTCCTTCTGAATGTCAGCCATCAATAATTCAGTAAAATATTGGTCACATATCTTCAACACAACTGCACACAGTAAGTACATGCAAATTAAGTCTGAATCAACTGCTTTTCTGGCGAGTTCTGAACTCCTTTTGACATGTTCAGAAGAAGTTCCAGTCACCTTTGAATATGTCAAATACAATAGAAACATATGTATTGAGAAATAATACTTCTAGGACAGGGAAGAGACTTACTCATTCTTCCCCATTCTATAAGGATTACATACATGATTAACATTTCAGGATAAGCTTTCTGAAGGTTAGGATTCATCAGTGGCTAGCATACATTATAGCACAGGTACAATATAAATAAATTACAGATAGTGTCATGTTCAGTTTTGCTACAACGGACATCTTGGCGCTCTTTCTTGCAAAGTTTTGCATGGGAGTATTCTAAGTGATACTCTCTGCCTCTCAAGCTCTCTATCTAAATAAATAAGACAGACTGGAAAAAGGAAACAATGTTATTCTAATTTAGCAGATGTCATTCAGCTACAAGGAAGTGACATGCCAAAAATAATTCAGTGGAATAATGGACCTAATGATAGAGGTAAGATCTGGAATTCATTCCACTATTTAGCCGGAAGATGCACCGTGCTTTTGTGTGAATCATTAAACACTACAGGTGAAATTTCAACCCACTAGCTGTGTAGTAAAGCATTTCATTATGTTTCTCTACTAGGGCTTTACCACAACACCAGTGAGAGTGCTGAAAATACTACACGCATTCTGCCAAACTGGTATGTCCTCAACTGGACTTCTTGATGTTAATCACACTCTTTTGACAGTTGCATTACAGACTTCTTCGGATTCTTGATTACCTTAGAGCCCTGATGCTATTTCACTCAGTCTGAAAACAAACACAGAGTGAAGGAGCGGGAAGGTACAGAAGAAAAAAAAAGATTACAGAATGTGTCAAGTGTTATTTGGAAGGAGGAGAAGAGGTGAGAGGGAATAACATATTGGTGCCAAATGCTGAGGGGAAAAAAAAAAAAAAACAAACTTATAATAAGATGGTGATAAAAAGCAGGCAATAAGGATCAATTTGTGAGGTGTAACAATACAAGGCAAAAATAAAAATGGTGTTCTGATACCAGGAAGGCTCATCTACCTTGACAAAAATCAAGCTTTATATAAGGTGCATGTAAGGATATGGCTCTCCATAAACAAAACCAACCTAAATCCAGGCTGCTGCAGCCTGTCCTTTTATCCTGCACCATGTGTGAGCATCTCCTCCCAGTCTGCTCTTTTATGCATAGCTGGTCTGACTGAATGACAGTCACCCTAAATGCTATTAGATCAGTTGCATCAGAATACAAAGACAAGCATGAGGTTAATCCCATATTGTCTTCTTTTAGGTGCTGTCACATTAATAAATATCTTTCTGGCGACACAAGTCTGATATCTGATGTAAAACGACATATCTCTTTTAGGGAAAAAAAAAATATTACTTTCATAGCATAACTTTGTGCTTGCTCTCAGTGGGAAATATTTCAGTAAATAATGACCCTTTCATGTGTATTTCAATGGAAGTCAGCATCCAAATATTTATAAACACTTCAGTGCAATATGTTTTAAATTGACTGCATGTATAGTACACAGAATGGCACAAATATGAATGAATCACTTATACCTGTAAGTCTTATAGCAACTAGAAAACAGTTTGAGTTAAAGCTTCTGATACTGTAGCATGCAGCTTGACATTATTGAGCAGGAAGTTCTGAGCTAATTTTCAAAGGGCAGTTATAATTTAGGGCATTTTACTTTGGATCACAGAAATAGTATCAAAAATTTCTGTGCTATGAAATTAAAAAGAGTATATTGAAGAATGATCAGGAGGCACACACATTTCTGTGTGAAAAGATTTTCAATTGTTTAAAAGTATATTCTTTTGTATGGTAGAAACAAGATTTTATAGGAAACAGAAAAAAAGGCTAAAAGTCTTATGTGTAAGAGAGCTCTTTGGACACTTCCCGATCTAATGCTTTTTTAGTGAAAATTTTCCTAAATACAGATGTATACTACAGAGGTACTCTGTTATTTTAAGGTGAAAAAAATCTTCATGCTGTTTTATCCTTTTTTTTTTAATATATGTTTTCTTTTGCCCTATATCTATGAATCGTAAGAATATACTCTAAGACTTTTCAGAGTACTAATATTAAAACCTGTTCTCTGCCTACATGGTCCTACCAATCTAGCCACAAAGAAACTCCAACAAACAAACAAAACCAAGAACAAAATTCACAAATGTTTTCTTCTTTGTTTTACTTCTTCCACCTTGTAATTGGGCTTTTTTCTTTATGTTCTTTGTTGTTTATATGGTAATATTCATGAAAGCTTGTTCAATTTTCCTCTCTCCTCTCTCCCTACACTTCATATTGTGCAAGTATAGAGCATATATCCCTTGTTATCAACTATAATTTGTGTATGTGTTGAGAATAAAAGTGAAAAGCATTCCTCTATCCCTGGAGATCCCTCCTTCTGGTGGCACACATCCCACTCCTGCTGTGCTTTCAGTTCCAGTTCATTGGAAAAAATATTGTCCCTTACAGTCTTTTTCCTCTGTTGACTACCCCTCCTCTGGAACAATTTTAACTACTCACTTCAGAGCAAAAGTATTCAAGATCTTAGGTCTTGTCAGCAGTCTGCCTATTGCACTTTACTGCATCAAAAAGATAAATTCGGCATGAAGAACCTAAGCTGAGATAGATGTGAACCTACCCAGTAAACAACAAAAAAAGGCATTGCCCTTCACACAAATGTAAAGGGTCTTATTCTCAGGGAACATGGACAAGCATTACTTGCTGCAGATTTATTTTAAAGAAATGTAGGCTACATTTTGCCCCCTGGTTTCACCTTCATTATATAATTATTTTTGTTTCATGACTCTGGTGGGGACATGAGTTATAATGGAGGACAGAATTTGGCCCCATTAGTATGTGCCACTAATGAATGTTATTTTAAGGTGCAGGATGAAATACTGTCTGGACAAGATTATTGAGGCCCAGAACTGAAAATGTGCTTTAGCACTACTGTGTGCATGGGTATGGATGGGGGGATGAAAAAGAGGAGAAAGAGAGAAGGCAGATTTGGATTTGAGATGAAAAATATTATATATTCTGTCACAACCCCTGGTGAAAGTAAGGGAATCCCAGTCCACACTGGTATGTATTCAGCATGTGATGGACCCAAGGGGCTGGTTTAGTGCTCCCCTAGGTTATATGGAGGTGGAAAGAATGCCGTAGGAGAAAAATTCTAGCCCTGCAGTTCTAGGTTAATTGGAAATGTTGTTAATATTTCAAGTTTTAATTTCAAATTTTTTAATTTCAAATGGGAAATGGACTAGTTGATCTCTCAGATATTTTTATTTGGTTTCTAAAGGAAACAAAGCTGATATAATTATGCTATTTGTCTGTCAGTCCCAGACTGATATGTTCTGAAACACATGGCAGATTTCAAACAAATCTGACAGAGGAGAGATGTCTCAAAGAGTAATGATGTTCCTAACAGGTGCTTGTTTTGTATGTGTGGCTTTTCTAAAAATCAGCAATTATGCAAAGAAGAAAGAGTTTGGGGTTAAAATTTGAGGCAAGAGACACAGAACAGTTTGGTTAGCAGCTGAATCCAAAAAGACATGTGGAGGCTAAAGCAGAGAACATTATCAGTACTAGACAATGCTTCCATGTAATTTCTGAGGTTCTTGTATGCTCATAGCCTGAAATCTGAAGCACCTCCAACTCCAATCTCTACTGTAGCCTTAGCTCTCACCCAACCATACATATTTGTGTCTTCAGTTCTTGTCTGTAAACTGAAGATACAGATATAATGTACAAAGGTTATGTATGCAGCATACACAATACAGGAATTATTTACACTCTAGCTTTATTCTTACTGTTTTCCTACTTTGCATCTAGTGAGTTTTACCCTCCTGACCCTGTGCATGGTACTGTATAAGATCTCACTATACATACAAAAAAACTCTTTATCTTTTCTCTCTGGTCTTTCCCTGTGGCAAACCCATGTTTCAGTGACTGGCAGCTGCTTTCAAGAGTTAGGAGCTGATAGGCTGGGAGACATGCATAGCAAGCCTGTCAGCAGGGAGCAAAGGGAGTGCTGCAGCAGGTTTTTTCTTTGTAGGTTGCTATAATTTGGGTGGCTAAGCAGGAGCTGGTGGTTTGGTAATTCTAACATTGTTTGGAAATCTAGTAATTTAGCCTGGGACATGCCAATGTTCTGGGGAGGTTACAAATATCATCTCTACCTGAGTCTTCACAATTTCTAGATGAGAAAGTAAGTTCAGCTGAGCTGGGCAAGAAGGGGGGCAGTTACCTTCTGCCTGGCTGCCAGGCATAGTTCTGCTATTGAGGCTGGTGTCAGGCAGCCCTCTAACTGGACACCAGCTGAAGCCTGCAGGCAATTGCTACCTGCTGGTTCAGTCAAGTGTAGTACATTCTAAAATGCGGGCCACGGCTTGTGTACAGGCCAGCTCTGCAGCATAAATTTATGCTTTGTAAGGAAACCTTGAATCTATTGCCTAGTCTAGTGTCCTTGTCCATGGCACAGGGGTTGGAAATAGATGATGTTAAGTTCCTTTCCAACGCAAAGCATTCTGTGGTTCTATTGCAAGTGTGTGCATGTGTGTATATTAGCTATCCAGCCATAATAAGGTCTTGCTATAGAATTTTTTTGTATTTCTAGGTGTATGCCATTTGTTGGTAAAAGGTCTAATGCTCTTATACATATGCTGTATTGCTAAGAACCCCTTAATATAAAAAAGCTGGAGCGTAGGAAGAAGTTCCTTTAAAACTTGTCCGGACAAGTTTTTTTTTTTTTGAAGAAAAAGAAGCTGTCTTTTTTTAATTTATTCATATATTTATTTTAAGTAAATATATTGTAGATCTATGTTTCTACTTACATCTGACTATCTTCTTCACATTGACCTGAGTTTACCCTGCCCCCTACAGCATTCACCCTACTGGTACTGAAAATGGAAAGTTCTGTAGATTGCCTTAGAAGGAATTTCTCCAAGTTTTGATGTTAAAATTGGCAGCGAATTAGAGAAGAGTGTAGCATGAACCTTGGTAAAGTAAAATCATGGAAGGATATGCATGACGTGCATCTATTGCTAACAGTGTAAGTGTAATATTTGTATTTTCAGTCATCCTTGCCGCTGTAGTCATCTGGCTATGGAAGGAAAGGGCCTTGACAGGAGCAGGTGTTTGGATAATTCTGAAAATTGCATGGAAGAGAAAGACAGCTATTGAATCCGGCTCAGACAGCCAACTGGAATTGCTGGCCTACTACAGAACTGATGGAATATTAATGAGTTGAGCTATCTCTGAATTAAACTGGTTGATATGCTTGTGGTTGTGGTTTGAACAAACTTGTTCTCTTGCATAGATCCAAGCTAGAAATAAGCTGGAAAAGAAAATCTGGGAAATAGCTCTTTAACTCTTTTTAAATTAGATTAATGGCTGTGTATTTGGTAGGTACTGTCTTTGTATTCATAGCTTGTTGTTTTGCTTCAGTAAAATCTTTATGAAAACACAAAAAAAAATATAGTCTTTAGGTTATGTTTTCCAGCTCTAAATCTTCCCAAGAAAAGAAGACATACATGGAGGAATGAGACAACATATTGTACTGAAGTACAGTGGCATATTGATTCTGGTCTGTCATAGGATCAAGGAATGGGGAGGAAAGCGGGTGGCAAGAGGAATAAAGAAAAGGTTGAAGTGATTTATACTGCTATGGGAACAATGTGAAACTTCTTATGCAAAACCAGCATAAAGCAGGCTGTCCTTACAGCAAATGAAGAAACACAGAGGCTTTTTCTTTTCTTCTTTTTGACTGAATATCTGTATGTATACCAGTCCTTTGGTAGTAAGTGCATCTATAAGCATATACAATTCATAAATGGGCATCTGCAGCAAAAGTTCAGCAGAACTTTTAATCACGTTACTGCTTAAAACTACTGCAGCTGTGACATGCCATACATTAAATCTCAGTGCCTTCATGTGTGTCCTGCATGCAGTCACATGGTCCTAATTTTTGCTCCAGGTGTTATGAGAATGTATTGACGAAAACAGAAATACCTGGACTTATGCTACCAACTGAAGAAATTAGAGAGGAAGTTATTAGTAAGAAAGCTGCAAGCTTTTTATCCTGGTAAGTAAAAAGTATTCACACTGATGGGTCTTGTTACTATTTTGTTACACTTTCAGAGTGTTTTGGGGAGTTTTTTGGTAACATTCGGGTAAATATTACAAAATTACCTTTTTTGGGGAAAGTGCTGTGCTTTATGTTCCTACCAAGTCCCCATTACAGTTCAGTTTATTTTTCCAACATTTTGTAAAGATAGCAGTATTGCATCTTAATAATAATCATCCTCACTTATGAGGGGTGATGTGAGTTTTGCCTTTATCCTTAGAATTTTGAAAGGAAAACTTTCATTATATGGTTTCTGAATTATTTTTTGTAGTAATATACCTTAAGCCCAACTGTAATGATACCTTAAATCTTACTTCAGATGGAAGCGTGGCTCACTCCAGATGAGGTGGTTTGCAGAGAAGTCTTTTATAATGTCCTTGCCAACTAGTCTGAATGAACTGTTTTACCATTCAAAGGCTATTTTCACTGAACTGGATTCAAGTGCAGACTTTCAGTATCTGAGTAGCTACATCAGTTTATGTCTCTGGCAAACTAGATTGTTTGCCAGTAAATATTCACCAGAAAATAAAATGTGGTTCTGAGCTCCAATAATTATTTCTTGGTGCTACGCAAGAAAGTTTTCTTATCTGTGCCTAATATAGCTTTGTAGAGTGTGTGGGAAATTAGCGAGGTGGCTTTTTATAGTATGAAAAAGGAGATATATATATATATATATATTTTTTTTTTTTTTCCCCTGCTGAAACAAGTTTGAGCTAAATAGCAACACAAACCAACTTCATTACGAGAGATGGTAGTGGACTATAGAAACCACCCCAAAATGTCTTATTTTAGGAGAGCACTACCTGGTTGTCAGGTAACGAGGGGTGTGGGCATTCCAGCGACATTGTCCCGCCGGGACCACAGAAGCGATTTTATTTCTGAGGTCTGGCGCTAGCTGAGTCTCTGCGGAGGCTGAGGGCTTCCAGGCAGGACCTGGACCCGAGCCTCCTGCCACCCGGGGCCTTACGCTTTCTCCCCCTGACCAGGTGAAGTGTGCTTCTGGCTACTCTGGGGCGAGGAACTGTCAGCTTGCTCTAGGTTACGCTTCAGAGCGCCGGGAGCCCCTGCCCAGGGAGGGAGGGAGGAACGGGGGCGACACGGAGAGGTGGCCCCGCACCCCCGCACCTCCCGCTCACGGCGGCGGCGAGGGGTGCCTCTTGCCCCGTGCAGGGCAGGATGGCGGGGCCCAGGGAGCCCCAGGTACAGGGAGCTCAGACAAAGGCTTTCAGGAGACGGAGAGACAACCGGCCGCCGAGCCCAGCGGCGAGGTCTGGGGAGCGGGTTGGCATCCCTCGGGACGAGAGAACTTCCCCACGGGCACGGGGACCCCCCTGCCCCCAGGAGGCGGTGGTAGCCGTGTTCCTAAGCGGCAATAGCGGGGCTCTTCCGTGCTGCTTTCTGCTTCCGAGGAGGGGGAGCTGGGGGAGGAGCCGGCTTCATCCCCGGGCGGGCGGTGGCCCCTCCACTGCGCCAACCTGCAGGCGGGCGGGCAGCAGCAGCCCCGCCCGGCCTGGCCTCGGTCTGTGCGGGGCCGCACCTCCGTCCCGGGCAGAGCCGCGAGCAGCCGCGTCCCGCTGCGTCGGTCCTGGGCTGCAGCTTGCTGGCGGCGAGGGCAACGCGCAGCGGCATCTTGGAGCATCTTCTTCTTTCCTCTTTCATCTCTCTCAGCCTGTTCCTCTCTCGTACCTGCAGCCTTTTCTTCTTCCTCCATTCCTCCTACCTTGTTATTTCTCTTTTTCTTCCCTTTCTCTTCCCGGTTTGTGTTTTTGGGGGCGTTTTTGCTTTGCCTCTGTTTCTTCTTCCCCCATCTTGTTCTTTTCTGGACCCTCTTCATCTAGTGCTTCTTAATTTCTTGATTTCTTCCGATTTTTTTCTTTGGACTTTGCCTTGTCATGTCAAGATGGAAGTCAGGCATGACTGGCTCTCCTCATCCCCCCATGAGGGCTTCGAGCAGATGAGGCTGAAGAGCAGACCCAGAGAGCCTTCCCCAAGCCTCACCAGAGTAGGTGCGAACTTCTACAGCACTGTCAAGCAGCAGGACTACAGTGCCAGTGTCTGGTTGAGGAGGAAAGACAAACTGGAGCACGTAAGCCAGCTTCTATTTTCTTCCTTTGTTTTCTTTTTAGACCTCTGTCTAGGTGCTCTCTTAGGCTACCTCTCCATCAGCTTGGACTCCAGAAGAAGTGTTGCTCCAGTAATTGGGCATGGCATTTCCCAAAAGGCAAAGAAAGGAGCTACTTAGAGGTCCCAGCATAGTCAAATCTGACAAATAAGATGTCAATGCTGTTCTCAAACCACATGCAAGTCTTCCTAACTAAAATATTTTTTAATGTTCTCAGTTTATTCATTCTTCTGTTCTGCAAATTCAGCACTGATGTGGGAGGAGAAAGATTGGGATGGTGCAGATGGAGGTTAGAGCACTTATCTCATGGTGATTATAATGTAGGTCTAGAATTGCTAAAAGAAAATAGTTTTTTAAAATTCTAGCTGTGATTTCCCTCCCCCTTTCTTTTTCTTCTTCATGCATGAGACTTTGAAAATACTCAGTCTGTGTGGGGGAGACATTGATTCCTGCAGCAGTAGTACATGACTTACCTGTGTTTGGGACCACAATAAAACTGATAGCGTGGACAGGCCTAGTGAATATTTAATGAGAATTTAAGGTGCTTTTAAGTACTCCTGTCTCAGGTGATGTTTGAAAGCATTTTTCATGTTACTTCTAGGAGCAGGGTAATGGGCTGAGATGCCCTGCATACTGTGTAAGAGTTTTCTAAATAGCTTGTTAGGTGAAACCCATTGTTATAGTGTACAGTACAATCAAACCAGGAAAGTGGCTGCATTTACAGGGATGCAAAAGAATAAGGAGGGGTTTGCATAATGCAACAGTCTGTCATTCTTTACATTAGTAAGTAATTTGCAATCACAGGCATATTGTATCAGAGGAAATATTTTCCTGTGCATCTTGAAGTCAGCCACCTGAAATCTCTTTGGATAGAAATGGTCTCATTATAAGGATAAATTGCCTTTATTACCTGAAAAATCTAGATGACATAGTAGGGTCCTTTAAGAATGAAACCTGAAAAAGGCTCCTGTACCAACTAGTTCATGGAGTATCTCTCCCTTCCCACTAACCTGCTGAGTATTTATCCCTATTAGTGAAATCTTAAACTTGAGTTGTTTACACTTCCAGGGAAATGAGTAGAACTGATGAACAGTTGCAAATACCACATTTTGAATGTTGAGAAAGGTATTGAATCCTATCTGCCTTCTTACACATGTTTTTGTGATTCCTCACACTAACAGCAAGGCTTCACAGTAGTAAGCTTGTAAGCAGAGTATTATCCCATTGTGAACCAAGAAGAAAAGTCAGTGCTTTATCTCAGCACAGCTAAAACATAGAAAACACAAAAATATGAGCTCTGGCTTTTGTAACAAGCTTTTGCTCCATCTGATTACATGTTGATATGTGTCATCAAATGAATGGTTTTCAATTTTAATTGGGTGAATAATCTGTCAGCAGTTTGATACCTAACTACTATTCTGGTAGCTGAATATTACCATGTTCACATACCGGTTTTTTAAATCACACCCCAGTATCAGCATGGCCAAAGGAAACAGGCATTAACTTGTTAGAAGAAGTGAAAAAAAAACCTTATTTTGTGTGTGGTTTGGTTGGTGGATTTTTTGTTTGTTTGGGGTTTTTTTGTTGTTGTTGGTTGGTTTTATGCTGAAGTCGGTATTTTATGACAATAAATAACCCTCTGTCACTGGTGTGAAAAGCTTTTTCTTTAATCAGATTGGTATAAATGCATGTTCTTCTGGGGGTTTCCCTCTCATTTAATCCAGTTCTTTTTATTCCCAAAATCTATTTCAATAATGTAAAGAAAAAAAAACTGGAATATCGATATTCCTTGCTTTTCATGAAGTATTTCTTTGATACCTATTGTGAATACCCTGCAGAATATTAAATATGCTAACACTATGTATGTGAAATTACTTTTGTTTTATGATTTAGGGTAATTGCATTACTCAAGAATGTGGTAACAGACAGGCTTGTGCATAGGTGCCCTAAATGAATGAAAATAAAATATGTATTAATTTCTAGATTGTATTTTGGTTATATAGTTTGGGACCAAGGTTGTTGCTTTCTGTTTTCAGACAAATCACTAAGGTTTTGAGTGCATTTTTTGCCAGATTATCTCCTGCAGTCCATTCTTCCACCCCAAAAGACAAACCAATTCATTTGAGATATATCATTCTAAATGGTATGGTCACTGACATATGATAGCTTATGGTCAATATTGGGTAACAAAGATATACAAACTTCATGAGGTGGATAGAGTGCATAGAATCATAAAATGGTTAGGATTAGGAAGGACCTTAAGATCATCTAGTTCCAACCTCCCTGCTGTGGGCATTGCAGATCCCTTTGAGATAGTCATGTTACTTGATAACAATAAAGAAAATCAAAATACAAGAAGTTGGCATACATGGACTGATTTTGAAAGTATGTCATCACAAATTTCATAGTACTTAATGACAGATATAGGCAGAAAAAGTGTATATAGTAAGTCAAGATATGCATGAACGTATTTTGAAGTTTCACATGTACTGTTGAGGGGTTGGTTTTTGCTTCATTGAAATGATTTCTTGCATTGATTTCAGTGTGGTTGTAACAGGGATAAAATTGGGCCACTAAATTTTGTACGCTACTTCCAGTAAATCGTTGTAGATTATATATTACAAGAAATATATTGCATTGACTTTCATTAAAGTAGCATGACTTATTCATGTGACACATGCCTTATTAATCCAGATATAGTTTGAGTGGCTAAAAAAGTTCTGATTAAAACTTTTTTATAGTAATAAAACCCTTAAATACACAAGCAGTTTGTTTCTAGAACTCGAATTTGCAACAGAATTGTAGGTTTTGGTGTTGTGGACTCTAGCTTTTTTGTTTAGGGTTTTTTTCTTTTAACAGATCTCATTTTGAAGAGTGCGTGTAAAGAGGTTCAAAATTCAGCTGTTGCCATATTTCTTCTAAAAGCACAGAACGAGTTCAGATGCACAAATATAATACAGTTTCTTTAAAAATTGTTCAATACTTAATTATTGACTGACCATAGTAGAAGACAAAATCTGAAATGTATTGCTGGCATCTTACTAATTGATTGTTCTTGAAATGGGCCTTTATATAGTGTGTCCCCTCACTGGCTAATTGTTGACATGGATTATCTTTTCCAAGTGGCAGTAACACAGTTTGTACCGCACAAGATCTGAACGCAACACACCTCTGTTTTCTGTTGAGAACTCAGACACCATATTTAAGATAAAATGAATCTGCTGTAACATGTTTAAAGGTAGGTCAGCTAGAAATTTTAGCTTCAAGCTCAGCGTACATGTGTGTTGTAGCTCATGTGTTGTACTTTTAATGGAGGAAATAACTAGAGGCGTGAGGACCTCTGACACTGCAGATGTGACCACAGTGATGGTGCAAACCTGTGGCTGAAATGCCTGCAGAGTTGAGATTGCTCAGGTTCTATGTATCTACTTCAGCTGGTTCCTTGTGCTTTTTGTGAAGTTGTTTGCCTGGTACTGGAAGTGTTGAAAACAGTTGTGTGAAATATTCTTAGAAGTTTCCTTTGCATAGTGTTTTTTTGTTTGTTTGTCTAGTGTTGCCTTTTTAAATGAAATGGAAATTAAGGGGGG
>NDXB01012737.1:6059-16526 GCA_002631895.1 Agapornis roseicollis | reverse complement strand
GGGTGGGGGAGGGGGGGGGGGGGGGGGGGGGGGGGGGGAGGGGAAAGGAAGAGGCAGGGACGGGGAGAAAGAGTAGCTAACCCGATAGCCTGTGGCTGGTGGGAGTTACTGATGTCTAGTTTAATTTACAGTGGGTCTCCATCATGTCTGTATAACCTTCAGTAATGACAAGTACTGTATAGCTGTTTTCCCAGTAACTTAGCAAAGAATTTGGGTGAATTCATTTTAAATAATCAAAACTTAAACCAAAACCAGAACAGATTTCTTTTGAAGTCACAACAAATGTAATTATGTTTTTTAATGATAAATACAGGTGTTGCTTCTCAAAGATGTAGTGGTCTTTCTCTAATAACTTTTTAATTATTATTTATGTTAAAACATTTTTAAAGTTTTTTTAAGAAACTGCTTCAAGACTATGACTTTTTTGGGAGACCTGGTATCTAAAGAGTTTCATTTATTGGAGATCCTCTGTTCATTACCTTTAGTATTATTGCAATTTTTTGGGAAGTTACTGATAATTCTTGCATCATCTTTTATTTTTACTTAAGTTCTGATTGATAGCAAAGACAACATTGAGATATTTTGGATTCTAAGTACTCTTGCTGTTATGAGAGTTGACTTGACCAATTGATGTGATAGAACTGGTCAGCATACTTCTTCCCTTTGGCAGCATTGCTACCCAGAGAGAACAGTTTATGAGGCAGAGGGAGGACAGCATCATGTGGCAACAGAGGCAGATATCTAATGTGCAGATGTTAGGCCTCAGACAATTTACAACACTGCTTGACAAGCATGGCTGTGTTACTTCTCAGAGCTTCAGGAACAAATCAGAAATCAAAGATAACTTTAATTCATGTCTTAACATCTTTATAAAAGTTGAAATCCCAAATCCAATTCTGCCAGTGCATTGTTGTTGTTCAAAAACTGGTAGTTCTCTTAGGCAACCTTTTTTTCTTCCCTCTTTTTTAATTTATATTTCTTCTTATGATACAGGAACTTGTTAACAAAAACATTGTTGGACAGTTTAAAATTATGGTTTTGCTCTTGCATGTGAATTAGCATTAGTGTTTAAAGCGAAAGGGCAGATTTATAGCCTTCAGAATTTGATATTCAAGGATGGCAGAGGCCACCATGTGCTGTAACTTATAACATGTAAACAAAGAAAATGAACATAGGTTGCTGTAAAGCAAGTAACAAGAGTGGAATTCCGTGAAGACAGATCAGTTCCTGAACAGAGCCATCAACTTCAGCTTAAGGGAGAATTATAAAAGGATTTAAATCAGAATTCAGAAAATCATGACACTTTCTTGAAATGGTCCTTGTATTGCAGTAAAGGCAAATATGTGGGTTTTTTTTTTGTTGGTGGTGGTTAGTTGGTTGGGTTGGGTTTGTTTTGGTTTTTTTTGTTAAATGAGTTGACAGTGTCTCTTGCCTTAAGTAAGTATAAATAATTTGTCATTTGGAATAAAGTTAGATACCAGAAAGAATAGAGTGCACCATGTGTAAAGATACATAATGGGGAGCAGTTCAAAGGGTTCAAAAGTTGGTTTCCAGCATTTAGAACTTTTTGATGGTGTGGTTGCAGATAGTAATTCCAAATATCTATCTGGTCCTGGAGATAGATATCTATATTTAGTTTTCATCATTAAAATCAAGGGAACAAACTCCATTAAATAGAGAGACTTTGGCTTTTCCTCAGAAGACAACTGACGTTTGGAAGTGTCTGCTTGCAGCAGTGGTATGAGCATGTGTTGAGGTTCTTGCTGAAGTAGTAGCACGCAGTTTACTTTAGCGCTGACAGACTGTGTGTGCAGGAATTCTTCTGTTGAAATACTGCTTTCCTTGAAGGTGTCTTTCACTAGTAATGTTTTTTAGATAAACGTAGTTACAGAAAAATAAATCTTCATAGAAGTGGAAAAGGGGACTGAGCTCATTGAACAGTGTTGGGAAAACATTGAATAGCATTTTAGGGCAGAAAAGCCAAAACTGTTTCTTTCAAATTTAATTTCGGGAACTTGAAATCTTGACATTTGGAGGGGAAAGAATAACTTATTTCAGTAGTTACCATGCATGAAGGTAATTTTGTATTGTCAAACTATAAAAAAATTCTAATGGTTATTTTTTCTCTTTCTAGTTGGGGTGGGTTGCCCTTGGTTGTCTGCCAGCTGCCCACTAAGCCACTCTCTCCCTCCCCCTTCTCAACAGGACAGGTGGAGAAAATGAGATGAAACATCTTGTAGCTTGAGATAAAGAAAGGGAGATTGCTCACCAATTACTGTCACTGGCAAAACAGACCTAACTTGGGGAAAATCACTTGAAAGTCCAAATCTCTAAAGCTGAAATGAAAATGTTGGAGAGGCACAGTCACTGTAACTGTAACAGTCTTAATTTATAGTGTCTGGCTTTGTGTTGTTGCATAAGAAAACAGCAACTTGAAACTTCAAAGTTGCACTTAAATTTTTTTTTATATGTGCATATATAAATTTAATTCAACCTGTTGAAGATTTTTTAGAAAGGAAGTGTTATAGTTTCTGAACAAAAGACCTAATTCTTAAGCTGTGCTTGTTCCAGATGCTAACTTTGGTGAAGATATGGGAAAAGTGGTTTTCACTGCTATGCCTTTCCTGATGCTTCCAGAATTCAGAAAATACAAATTATTTTTTTGGTACTGTCATCCCTTCTTTTTATCAGCATTGACCACCCTTGTTTAAGGATTTTGAAATAGCAGCTCCAGAAACTTGCAACTCAATCTTCTTGTCTGGTACATAAATGAATAGTCTTCAGTGGTTTGTTCTTGTAGCAAACTGTTGACTTCTAAACACAGCAGGAGTACTTAAGACACTAGGAAAATTATCCTTATTAAATATGTACTCATACATGCAACCACTCGCTGTCTGTAGAAGATGCCCAATGAAACTAGTTTCTGTGGCTGTTTAGTTTAGGCCTTATACATTCCAGAACAAGGAATGTTAAAGTACTTCAGTGAAAATCTCTGTACCAGACTATACAAAGATGGAAATAACAGATCAAGTCATGCCAACGGTTAATAAATGCCACTTCACTGTCATTCAAGATTGGAATTCATACACACTCGTAATCATTCCTAACAAAGAAAGTCCTGTGCTGGCAACAGACTTCCAGGACCTTCCTTGCCTAGGGGAGACCTTTCCTGAGGGATGTGCTTATGAAAGTGTACTTCTTGCCTTGCTATGTTTGTAACATTATTTAAGGTCTGAATCCCAGGCCTTCTATGTAATTTCCTTACTGACAGGAAAATAAAGCAAAAAACCCAAAACACAAACAAACAAAAAAAAAAAACCCAGAAAGAAATAAAACAAACAAAAAAAAAACCCAAACAGAAAAACAACCCCTCCCTTTCGCCCCCAAAAAATAGGTGCCCTGCTAATGCCTTGGGAAGTGCATATAGCCTCTTAAACTGAATATTCCCTCTACCATATAAAGAATTTGAAAGGAGGTTTCTTAAAATGAATTTTGAATGCTTTTTTTTGAATTTTTGTATTGCTATATTTTTCCATTACTAGATGACAGCTGTTAGAGCTAAAATGCATAAAATTAATTGTCCAGTGCACTGACACTCATCTATTGCCTCTAGCATTGTGCAGTCTGAGTAGACAATCAAGTTGTTTCCAATCTGTCCTTCATAGTTCTTGATAACTAGAAAAGATTATTTGAGGGTATACCTAGATTAGGCAATAGGTACATGCTAGGTTCCGTATCACCTAATCAGCCAAGATAGGGACCTGTGCTGCTGCTTGCTCATGACCTATACACCCAGGTTCACAGAATGGGGGAACAGCGAACTGAAGGTATGCTTAGGTGTTATCTTATCTGGTGGGTATGCAGTTGAACCATTTACTGATGACTGAGGCACTTTCAGATTCACTAGATTTCAGTGTTATAAAGGAAGCCAGTTAGCCTACTGTTCCATCAAAGGGACTTAAGTACTGGTCTTCCTTTGCTTGTCTGACTATCTGCTGTGCCTTAGTGGGTAGAAGGGCCACTCAGCTGAAAGTGAAGAAAGGTATGCAGAGAATTAAGAGAAACTTAGAAGTTCGGAGGAGGAAGAAAGAGAATGAATGATGCATTGGTGCCAATGAAGTGCATCAATTTAATCAGAAATGAGTTCTTATTCCTAAGTTATTTGGATGATTATCCCTCCAAGCATTCACTTCCCCCCCCACATCCACCCCTCCCCAAGTTATGCTCCTCAGAATTCTTTGTAATCTTTTATAAAGACTTTCCAAATATAACATAAGATTTGAGTATTTTCAGAGTGTTTTTTATTTTGCCCAGGGAAGTTGTAGCTGCCCCATTCCTAGAAGTGTTCAAGGCCAGGTTGGATGGGACTTTGAGCAGCCTGGGCTAGTGGAAGGTGTCCCTGTCCATGGCAGGTGATTGGAACTAGTGTATCATTAAGGTCTCTTCCTAAGAAAGCTGAGGCTGTGCAGCCTGGAGAAGAGAAGCTCTGTGAAGACCTCATAGCAAACTCAGTATCTGAAAGGGGCCTACAAGGATTCTGGAGAGAGACTTTTCATCAGGGATTGTAGCAATAGGACAAGGGGTAACGGGTTTAAACTTAAACAGGGGAAGATCAGGTTAGGTCTAAGGAGAAGTTCTTTACTGTGAGGGTGGTGAGGCACTGGAACAGGTTGTCCAAAGAAGTGGTAGATGCTCCATTCCTGGTAGTGTTCAAGGCCAGGTTGGACAGAGCCTTGGGTGACATGGTCTAGTTTGAGGTGTCCCTGCCTATGGCACAGGGGTTGGAACTAGGTAATCTTAAGGTCCTTTCCAACCCGAAATATTCCTTGATTTGGCTGCTTTTGTTCTGATCAAGGCATTATGTAATTTGACTGTGTAGATAAAGTCTAGCCCTGGACAGAGAAATATCAGAGTGATATTTTTAGCAGTACTTCATTAGCTTGCTCTCTGAAGATAGACAAATTTATCTATTTTATTCCATTTTTTCACAACCTGTAGAATGTCTTATGTGCAGTGTTTGTAGGTAAATACAGTGGTGCATGTTATCAGTTTTTGTTATTAAAACCAAGAATTTTAAGAAACTTAGTAAGTTCCATTTGTGACTGCATGATGTCAGTGTAATCAGCAGCTTGTTTTATAATTCATATAGTTGTTCCAGCACATAAGTACTTGTCATTCTATTATAATTTTTGTTCTTATTTATATTTCACTATTTGCATTTGTAATGAAATGTTTAGTGGAATAAAAAGCTAATGTATTTGATAATTTCTACTAATAAAACAAAAAGTGATCTAGATAATTCCTGCCATTCTGATACTTTAAATAGCCTGCATTTCCACAGGGTAATTCAAGCTGTTTGGAACAGAACCAAATGGGAAGCAATGCTGACACAGCAATTGTGACCAGTTTAAGTTTCATGATCTGTTGTTACTACAGTAAAGGAATGTTTACTTGATTCTCTAAAACCTAGTGTGTGCTGTAAGATGCTTGTCATAATGAGCAGATGTGTATTTGTTTTGAAAAATGTGAATGTGTAAAAGTTAGTAACGTCTTCAGCACTTCCAGCCACAGTAAACATGGCATGTCTCATTAGTTACAGAAATTGTGCTGCTGCCCATTAAGATCCATGACTGATCCTTTCTAGGCAGGAGGTTTACAATAAAGGAATGTTTGTTAAGTGTTCCAGACAAACTTGAGGCATTACTTCAACTGAGGCTGCCTACTTACTCATGAGAATGGTGTTAAAGCTGACTGTGACTTGAACTCTATTTCCTTGATACAGTTTGTACACTTCTGTTTGACCTTGTACCAAAGCTATTGACTTCACTAGTACGGATTTAAGTTGTATGTGAGCTACTTGAGAGAAGACTGTGGATCAGCTCAGCTGTCATGGGTTTCGGGCAAAAAAGCAAGGTGCATGTATAATGCTAGCAGTTGCAGGAATAACGTGTCTCACCTTTTCTTGAGCTTTAGGTCTCAGGATCATCAGGCTGGTCACTGGATGCGTGATTTGAGAAAACCTTGGAGTTAGCACAGGGGAAGATCCATGACAGGCTATGAAAAAGACAGAAGGCATCCTAGTATAACAGATAGACTTCACAGTTTCTTACATCCTATGTGAGCATGCAAAAAATTATATAGAACCAGTTGCCCCCTGTGTAAGTTCACCTTCACGTGTTTCAAAATGGAGAATACAGAAGGAAGTTAGACAGGTGCATTTGAAACTTTAGTTATCTGCCAAGACTAATGAAAGAAAACTCAGAAAAGCAAGGCTATGTGGAAATTGTTTCTTTGCTCCCAATTAGAATATTTCTGCTCCTCATTAGAAAGTGCCCATCATGCTAGAAACCAAATCAAACCTAAAATGGAATATGATCTGAGTTTAATGGTAGCAGGTATCATCTGCTGTTACGTTTTGTGCTTATTGAAGTGGAAATGTGCAACTGCTTTAATGATAATAATTGGAAACAAACAAAAAAACCCAAACCACACTATGTTGCCTTTTGTGGAGAATGAATTAGGTGAGCAAATAGAATAATATGCATTAATGTGACTGGTGGCTGTGGTAAAGATGGAGACTCTTGTCAAGTTCTGTTGTTGTTCCCATAGTTGTTTATTGGCAAGGACCCATGAACACCTTAGTGTTCCTGGAACACTAAGAGAAAACCCCAAGTGATTAGGGAACATATAGAAATTCTGAAGCAGCATCCTTCCTGTGGCTTTCTGGTGGCCGCTGACAGAAGTTGGCTTGTTTAGCCTCTTTGTGGGCAGTGATAAAACAGCCAGCATAAATTAGATTGGGAAGATGAGTGGAATGGAGTAAGCTGGGGCTGAAGCTCTGTCAGTTTGCTCTAGGACCTGAACAGCTCTAAGAGCCTGTGCAATACGATGGATGGACATTTCTTTCTTCATAAACAGAAGTTGATGTGCATTTATAACCCTTTGCTGCCTATTCACTGTTACCTTCTGGATAAAAATGGTTGAAAAGTTTCAAGCCAATGGGCTGAGCCAGTGATTGCGATTCTTCTTTTCTTCCCTTAAATCAGTACATTCAGTAACTTTTTCCTGCTTATTAAAGAATTGTCTTATGGCCTATAGCAGTGTGTTTGGTACTGTAAACACTCATATTGAAGCCATCTACTGACCTTTATGTTCTTTAATGCTTTATGGAAAAGAATTTTCCTTGACTTTTCAACAGGATTCATATGCCAAGTTGTGGTAGGATAGTGAGCCTATCCTTCATGTCATTTACACATGGCTTCAGTCACAGTTTGAAGCATTTGCTAAGTTGTGCTATTTCTCCATGTATCTTTTAATGGAAAACCAGTATGTTTTGTGAATAGTTGACTTTTGCTGTTTGCTGGTTAAGAAGTCATTCAGAGTCACACACAAAGTCCTGTGCATAAGTGTTGCTTAAAACAATATGTCATGGAGTATATTCAGTGTTGCCTGTATTGGATTTGTGCTCTTTAGTTCCCTGAGAAGATGCATCTTTTTGCATAAGTCCTGTTACATAAAGAAAGATTACCTGGTTGGTGCCGCTGATCAGGTGCTTCTAAGGAAATACAACAAAACAAGCAAACAAATAAAACAAGCAAACAAAAAAAAAAACCCACTAAGGAATGAAAGCCCAACAATTGTGAAATTATTTGCAATTTGAAGGTATTTTTTGAGTGATTTGTTTGTAGAATGGGACTTATACCAAAACTGTGATGCTGAATAGTGATTGGTGCTTATTTGGGATGCTGTGAGCATCAGAAGATATCAATACACCAAAAGCTTTTTCAGCTTCTTGCAGTTAGCATGATTTATTGTTTGAGCAGCAACAATTCCTTTGGGTCTAGCGTGAAGCAAGGTCACGTACGTGTTTTGGAAAATGTTACTCTTTTAAACAAAGCAATTTCCTTTGTCAGTGTCAGTGAGCTGCTGTCCCTGCAGACACTTCTTTCAATTCCCTATTGGGCATGTGGCAGGCAGATAGCACCTAACCGTTTCTGTTATTTTATCCCATTTTAATGCAGTATTGTTCTCTCTGAGCTTTGTTGTCATGGCTTAGTTGCATCAAGCTCCTGCTGTGGAAAGCTGGAATGTGCCAGCCTGTATTCTCTGGCCGTGTGGTATATGGTCTTAAAGCACATTAGCCAAAATCAATTTGTTTCAGCAACCATATGACAGCTGAAATCTTGGACTGCTGGAAATTTAAATTAAAAAAAAATAAATTCTCTTCAGCTTGTGCACTTTGTTCCCCGGGTTTGTCTGTGCTGGGGCTGTTCCAAGCATTTTGTTTGGCTTTAAATTACTGTTGCTTCATAGCCAATTTTAAAAAAGCTCCTCTATTGCACAACTGGTTTCCTGTTTACTTCTCCAAGGTTGAACTTACCTCCCCAAACCAGGGCATTTCATTTCTCCTTTTTTCTGCAATTTCATCTCATCCCTTCTTTCATAATGCTTATTTTTTATGTTGTTTTTCTTTATTCGCTTGTGCCTACTCTGCTTCCATTTCCCCCTGAACTTCTCTGATGAATCCACAGCACTATTTTTGTATTGCATTCCACCTTCTGCCATGCACCTTGTGTGGAACTATCATGAAAGATTATGTATGATTTGCAAATACACATCTCTTACAAGGTTTATACATAATTCTTATACTGGTAGGGTAATACTTTCCAAAGTTCTTAAGTCATTTAAACTCAAGTCCTGAGCGTGTGCTTTTGAAAACCCTGAAGTTATAATGAAAATGGAATGGTGAGTTGTGTGACAGCCTAAGGTGGGCAAATGGCCTTGTAAGTGCTGTCTACAGATCTAATAACATAAAAAGCAATGATTATGCTAAGAACAGCAAAACTTCTTGCCACCAGTGTGACTTTACTGTGTCAGCCAAAATACTATTCTTTCAGAAGCTTCTTCCCTCTTTGTAATTAAATGAGAGCTCAGATGTTTTCTGTGCAGCAAGATACAAGCAACCATACCATTGTGCCTTGGAAGGGTTGTTAAAGCTTTTTCTTAGCATTACGGCATCTGTTTTCCAAGGGATTGCACATCTATTTTTGTTTTCCAGAAACAGACAACTGTGTGCGTTTTTTGAAGTTAGTTTATGCAGGTACTAAATAGGATTTTCTCTGATGTAGGGAGAAATTTGCAGCAGATATGGAAATGCTCGTTTGTTATAGGTGCACCACTGAATAACAACGCTTAGTGATTTACAGGCCACAGTACATAAGACATAGGAAGTACGTGTATATGTGTTAGTTCTCAGGTTACTACTGTTTGTTCTGTTTGTGGTATTGGTTTTGTTTGTTTTTTGGTTTGTTTGTGTTTGTTTTTTTTTTGTTTAAGAGGGGATGTTAGTTATTTTGAAAAGTTTTAAGATCCCTTCATGTTTGGATTAATCTGATGACTGTATTGGAGCTGTTGCTTTCTGTGATTTCTTATAATAAAATTCTCTTCCCAACAGCTATTTCTGATTTGTTTGGTTTTTTGCTCATTCTCCAGTATTTAGCTGATTAACATTTTGTTATAAAAACTTTTGCAGATATTTGTTGCTTTATTTATTCACTTTATGACTGTTTGGCAACAGATGTTCTGAGTTTATTTCTGGACATCATTAATTTTTGATAGCATATCTGGTTAATTTCTTCAGGCTCTGAGCATGGCAGTTCTGACTGGAGTAGAATAGCTTAATGAGGAATCAGCTGCTGATGGCCGTTTGATTGTTACCATCATGATGGAAGCACCTTCCCAAAATACTCTTCTAGATAATAATTGCATGTCTAATTAGAAACATCATTGAAGATGTAATCTGTAAACAACAACAACATAACTGTTAATAGTGACTTCTGTGAGTTATATTGGATTTATAGTTTATTATATATATAGTTGTTCTGGGTTCAGCAGTTGCAGTCAGTTTTTCTTCTCTTTAGTAGCTGTGTTTTGACTTAACCCGGGAACAAGGCTGATAAGGCCGATGTTTTTGGTTGTTGNCTGGGTTCAGCAGTTGCAGTCAGTTTTTCTTCTCTAGCTTAGCTGTGTTTTGACTTAACCCGGGAACAAGGCTGATAAGGCCGATGTTTTTGGTTGTTGCTGAGTGATGTTTGCCCTGACCAAGGACTTTGTGAGCCTCATGCTGTGCCGGGGAGGAGGGGAAGGCAGGAGGAAGGAGGGACAGGACTGTACTGACAGGACCAAACTGACCAAAGAGGTATTCCATACCATAGCACATCATGCCAAGGGGGTAACTGGGAGTTACCTGGAAGGAGAGGGAACTTCCCGGTCTGACTTGTTTTTGGCGGGTGGTATCGTACCCTCTTCCCTTGTTTTCCTTGTTATTATTATTATTGGTGATAGCAATAGTGATTTGTGTTATACCTTAGTGACTGGATTGTTGTTATCTGAACCAGTGGGAGTCGTATTTCTTCGGCTCTTCTTTCCTCCCACTCCTCCGGGAGTGGAGAGGAAAGGGGGGGGGGG
>NDXB01012734.1:0-27237 GCA_002631895.1 Agapornis roseicollis | reverse complement strand
TGGTCCCAACACTGATCCCTGAGGGACACCACTCGTCACTGGCCTCCAGCCAGACACTGAGCCCCTGAGTAGCACTACAACATTGAAGCTGCACAGAAATTTCACTAAAGACCAAAGTTTTAGTTAAAGGACGTGTATAAACTGTTTCAATAATTTTCTTATCTAGTTGATTTTTCAGAAGAAGGCCAATACTCAATTTTTCTTCTTGTGGAAAAAGGCACGCATAGGAATTAATGCCAGAGTAAAAGAAGGAGAAGTTTTCCATAAAAATATAACTTATTCCATCTTCAGCAATATATGGTATGAAAACAGAGACAATAGCTGGTTGTTCTTTCATTCTTTATGAATTTTGCAGGCAGATATATACAAATTTCTCTTTGCATTATTTCCTAGCTCTCATGTGTGATATCAGCACATATTTTTAGATTGCTTAATGCAAGTTTTGCAAAGCACACAGAATGTGAAATTGTGAAGCAAAAGAAACTCTAGCTAGGACAGACTGATCTTTTGTAGCTGCTGTACTGTCAGCTGTCTCACCTGAGGCAGCCTGTGGCAGTACATTGCCAGTTTGGGTTCTCCCAATATCTTAACAGCCAATCAAGTTAAGAAATGAAAGCACAGGTTAAGCAAACTCTAGTGCTGCTCACAGCATATTGCATGCTGTATATAGTACAAGACTGCAGAGCACATTGCAATCATTAAGTGCTACTGGTTCCATAAAAATAAAGAACCATATACTGGCATGGTATAGGAGTAACATTGCTTATAGGAAACAAGATCAGTTGTGTTCAACTCTGAAACAAAAAGTAAAGTGATGGTGCGCACACTGTGCAGCAAAACTGCTCAGTGAGAGCATAGGTCATACTGTGCGTGAGCCTGCTTATGGCCTTCTTGTCCTCTGTGCCACTGGACTCCTCCTTTTTGTCCTTCTATCCCTACTTATAGCTCATGATTACGCTTTAACATCTCATTTGCTGTCCTGTCTTTCTGTCTGTTTAAAATGAAAGCAGAAGTAAATCAGGCTATTCACAGGTTTGGAACTGTGAGCAGAGCACAGCATGGGGGGTGATCCAAACATGTACCTAGGGAAACATCAGCTTTCAACAGTGTCTTATGACAGGTTTTGGTTCTTATTGCTAATCTTCCTAGCTGGATATCATTCCCACAGAGTCATGATTATGGAGTTTCGCAACTGTCACAGGGAGGGAAAGCCAAGCTGAATATTGCTGCTCTTTTTTTTTAATCTTTATTATCCTCTATTTCCCTTTTCAGGTAAATTCTTCTCGTAAATTCTCTTCTTTCTCATTTTTCTTTTGTCTTCTTTATTTCTAAGCAGAACAGAGAGTGGCCTTGAGGACATAACATGAGAACACTTGCATCTCTGCCATTCTGGTCTGCAATAATAGTTTGGTGCATATTCAAGCATGAAGAAAAGAAAGGCCAGAAAGCTGGCTGCTAGTAGAAGACAGGCAGACGCTATTTTCCGCAGTTTGAAGTGCGCTGCCAGAGAGATGTGGCTGTAACAGTTCTAACACATGCTTTGTTTCATTGTGAAATGCCCCTTCACCACCCTTGTTCGTGGCCTGCAGACTAACCCAGTACATTTGCTATAAAAGAAAGGTGGCACAGCACATTTCCTTGCAAACCTCTCCTGAAGGCCATTTCAGGCTCAGTAGGCACAGTGTACATACAACCTCCCACCTCAGCCCTGCTTGGAAGCAGCACCTCTTCTACAACTTCACCACATGTATTATTTTGTTAAACTACTATGTTAAATACGAGTGTCTTCCCTATGCTGGTAACTTTCATCTATAAAAGATAGTCACTTCCAGAAAGTCTAAACCTTAGTAGTCCATCCTAAACCCCCAAATTCATACTTTCTCTAACAAGCCTCTTTCAGGTGTTTTCAGCATCCCACTTGCATGCTATTTAAAAGAGATGTTAAAGACTGCAGGCTGTTTGCCATTCAAGTTACTTTCCAGAGAAGTATCACACGATCTGGTCTGTTTTCAAGTGAGCTGCTGGCACTGAGGAAAGCGACAACTTTTCCCCTTCCTCCCTCCTTCCCTTTTTTTGAAAAACCACTGTTCTGAAGAGTTGCAGCAAAATGAGAGCAGTCCAAAGGCATCAGAAAAGTCACATTACTGAGCCCTATGGACCGTGATAGATACTGCGTAAAGCCAGAACTTGGACTATAAACAAACTCATCGATAGGAAATGCAACACCGAAAGGCAAAATGATGACTCCTGAGAGGGTCCAAAGTGGGGGCAAGTTCTCTCTAAGGGCCTCAGAGGGTTGACTGCAGGGTCCTCAGTGTAAATCTGGAGCTATCCAAAAGTTTGTAACGTCAAAAGAAATTAAGAGGACTAAAGGAAATCAGATTATTTAGCACAAAGCCCGTTGTGCTCAACAAAGCATCTGGCACAGACCTCTTTTTTGCACATCCAAGCCCAATGTCACTGAACTCAAAACTGAAGTAGTTTTGAGTTCAATGACATTGAACACAAAGCCTGCTTGCCACTGTTTGAAAGAGTCCTTCTACATGGAAAAAAAGAAAAATGGGAGGAACTAGAGGCTCCTTTCTCAGAGCCCCGCTTGAGGGTACACAAAATTGTCTCAGCACACGTAGTAAAAGTCGAGCATAAGGCAACTGGAAGTGGCTAGACTACATACTGTGATAACATAATGCAGGCAATATGTTAGAGCAGCTGGATACTGTGTCATCATAAATTCCTGGCACACATGGTTCCAGTCCCTGTGCTATCTGGGCTCCCCAGTGCTGATCCACTGAGTTCACATTATTAGAAGTTGGCTGTATTTGCTTTTGTCCTGTGGAAGAAACCAGCAAGGTCTCACATGGGAAATTTGTGCCATTTACTTATTTGGGCATCGCAGAGGTCTTACCAGGTAAACAACAGGCAGGCATGTCCTGCAGGTTCTGGATGACAAGCACACACTAGGAGTGCGAGCTGGAACTGTCATTTTAACTTAATTTCCATTGTAACCACTTATGGATATTCTGATATCTTTAACTTGGCTCTAAAATCCTGCAAGAAGTTTGCAACCCCTGCAAAACTCCTGCTCAATTCCCTTGCTTATTCCCACAGACAGGCATCTGCTGATTGCTGCAGATTTTGAAGAGGCTTTGGCTAACGTGTCATTAGTTATTTCCAAATATTTCAATGAAGAAAGTGCAGAGATGTTCCCATGTGCAGCTATTATCTTGGCATAAACACCTCTGCAGGAATCCCATCTTGCTAACTCAACACAACACGTAAAACACTTGATGTGAAGGGCACCTTGTACATAGAGATATTTAGTACATGCCAAAAAAAACCCCAAAACAAACAACCAAATCATATACAGGAAGCAAGCTTACCAAGCTTCCTGCACCTCCCATGCCAGTGCCAGCCAACTACAAGCATTTTGGAGAGCACCAGCATCAAAAGCAGGGTGGGGGGAAAGGCTCTTAACAAGGAGTCTGATCCGCCTTAGTTTATACAGTAATACTTGCTGACTACTTTCAGTTTGAGAACTGCTATCACCTACAAAAAGCAGACAGCAGGCTTCAGTTATTCTGTCAAGATGGGACTGATTAGTCACAGTTCTGGGTAATAGGATGATTTATCAGGAATACCCAGGATGGGTACCTGAGGGCCGAGGGTTAAATTCTAGCCATGTATAATAGCACCTGGTATACCTCAGGCACTTAGTCTATCTCCTCCTGTATCACCAGTCACTACTGCTTCAGCTTTTCTGCCAGGCAAATAGATGCTCATACCCACACATAGTTGGAGAAGACACTACAGTCGTCAATCCACTAGAATGCTGCTTTGTGGCTTTGTTCCCTATATTTTTCTTCTGCTCAGCATACCTTCAAGAAATACTACAGTCAGAAAATCTTCTATTTGTCAAAACTTTGCTTCAGTTGCTTACACCAAGTTTTAGACAGTCCCACTTAGTGTCTGCACAGGCCGTCAGTATAAATCCTTTCACCACTGAAGTCAAGTGATGAAAAACCCCATCTCATAGGGTCAAGAGGGAACAATATTGAGCTTTTTTATCCAGCATTCTTCACCCACCCTTACATGTTGATGTTTTAAAACATCCAACTAGCATTAGAGACATCACCATCCAGCCTCAGCCCTCCCCAGTTAATCTCAAAGTCAAGACCATGGACTTGAGGCTCAGTTCAAAGCAGAACCCCCTGATTTCACACACCATCCCCACAAACACTGCACTTCTTCCATAACTGCTCGCACATAATCAAAGCTCAGGGAACAGTTTTCACCTTTCCTTTAGCCTGAAAAAAAGCTTTTTCTTTTGCCTAGAAATGGAATGAGAAAAGCAACAGACTGAAAGATCCGAGGGTGATGAAATAATTTTGCCAAGAACAAAGAAACCCCGGGGGAGTGTAGAACTGCTGAACAAGCACAAAGACAGATAACAAAGATTAAACACTGCTGATGTTTATGGTCTGAAGTAGTGAGCCATAGCATTTCATCAAGAGGTTTCCAACTCCTGGAAAATGTCTCAGAAGTTCCTATTAAAGTCTGTAGCACTGTTAACCAAGCTCACCAGTGAAGGGCTGGGGTTGTTAATTTGGTTTGGATGGAAACTGTGTTGAGACCATTAAAAATTTAACACAAAACTATGATCTGAAACTAGGCTTTGTATATTCTTGCTTGCTGCTCTCTAATTACAGTACCATGAAATACAAAAGGAGAAGGATAAGAAAAGTAACTTTTTAGTGCTCAAATCCATTCCTCTGCAAGCAAACCCAAGGTAGACAATATTGGATCCAGTTCTCCAAGTAGTCATTTTTAAGCGTAACAGAAACATTGCGTTCTCCAGGGGACTCAGCTTAGCTGCAAAGGTCTGCCCTCTCCTAACCTCCTGCATTACAAGAAATGGAGTCTGCAAAATGAGGCTACAAAACATACAAGCACCAGCACTCTCTGCATTTGAGATCAGAAAAAACACTCAACCTGGATTGATGGGAATAGAAGGAAAGTCCTTATTATAGTCACACCTGCATTCCTGGTTAAGAACAAGGTAAACTAGGGCAAAGTAATCCACACCACATCCTGGTCTGGCGTTGTTCTGGAGGCTGGTTAAATATGTCAAGCCCTCCACAGAACAGAACACCCTCTCTTAAAAGAAAGGATGTGCTCAAACTCTTAGGCTCTGGCAGGTCAGTAATTCTTTCCTTCCATCTGCACTTTGAAAACAAGCAGAAAACCTTACCATACCTCCTAAACAAAGTATTCATTCCTCTCCCTTCCAGCAAAGTCTCCTGCTACTGCAGAACTTCCGCTCTACAAGTGCCAGCTCCTGCAGATACCATGCACAAGCATCAAATTCCTCCCAACAGTCATAGGTTTCTATCTTGGTTCATCAGTCCACTCACAACACTGTAAAGTCAGCAGCAATAACACAGAAATAAGTAAACACCAACAGTGAAAACAGGCTGATCCAAGGGAGAATTACATAGCTAAAGGAAGAAAAAGCTGATTTTATCTACATATAATCATTGAGAGGAGGAAAATTTACACACTGAATCACGTTTTTACTAGTGAAAGGGAAGCCAGTGTGGTGTAACTGAACCTATGCAATCTGGATCAAGTCCATGCAAGTATACTCTCAAACTTCCCTGCTGGGGAGAACTCAAGGCGGAAACTGCTCATGTGTAAATGTATCCTATTGAAAATATATATATATCACCTATATGTCCTAGTGGCCCAAATCATTTCTTTGTTCAGCTTTCATTTTCTCTTTGAGAAACTTAGTTTTGCACACAGAACTCAGTTTTGCTCCCTGTGGTATAGTGTGGGGGTGTTACGAGTTTCCAGCAGCTCTGGTTTCCCTTTCCCTGAGCTGCTAACACATCCATGTGGCACAAGAACCATTTGCTTCTCCACGGTTTCTGGCAATCGGGACCTCATAGTGCCAGCCAAGAGAGGCAGCCCCTGCAGCAAACCTGGGGGCAGAAGTGACACTGACATGACCAAGCACAGCATAACCTCTCATCTTTGCCTGCCCCCTCCTGCCTAGTATGTGTGCCTCATCTTGACATTTCAATATTCAGTTATCAACAAAGTAGGCAAGCAAAAAATAGTACTTGAAGCGCAAAGACCAAGATTACAGCCAACCCAAAAGCAATTCTCTCCACACATCTCCCTCCAGCATCCCCCTCTCATCAGCACAGAGTAAATGAGCTTCAGCCTGTGAATCTGCAAAACACAGACTATGATCCCCTGATGCATCATGTATGTCAGAGACCGCAGCTGAGACCCACCACAGGTGATGGAGAAGTCCATCTCCAGGCTGCTGCATCACCTCCTCTCTCACGCTGGCTAAATTAATGATCTCTGCTACCAATGTCTCATTTGAGTTTTTGATCACAGTAGAAATTGCTCCAGAAGCCTGAAACTTCTCTGCCGTTAATTTCTTAGGGCAATGTTGTTTTGAAATGGATTCACGTTCCTCAGGAAGAGCTCAAATTAATCATGGTACTTTCATAAAAAGTGTATAGTTAAGCACATAAAATGCCTAGATACCGAGACTGCACTGCAAAAGGAAATGTAACTGCTTTAGGGAACACAAGATCAATGACATTATTTATACACCACAGTGACAGTCTCATTTACAATAACTTTCTGCAACAAAAGGATAAAGAAAAAGAAGATTCAGTCTAATTCCTTATGTCAATTGGGCTTCAGGGAAAAAAAAAAAAAAAAAAAAAAGAAAAAACCAAATTGTGAACTTTTCTATATAGGACAGAAATAAAGGTAATTTCATCATATATGGCCACTTGGGTTTGGGGGGTTTTGTTTGTTTTCGGGGAGGGGGGGTTGGTTTGCCCTCTCTTTAAGCAATTTAATTCTGGAAAAAGAAGGAACATTGCTCTTTCCACCACTATGTTTTGTACCTCTTTTCTGAAGACTTCATAGCTCACTGCAGCAAGGCTGATACACTTGTATTCTGGGAGCAGAGGAAGCTAAGGGTTAGCATGTCCCCTCTCAATTCCCTTTCCCAATACCAGAAAGCAGTAGAGGTGTCAGCAGCAAGGGGTGTTCATGTGTGGGCATGGACAATAGGCTTCTTCAGCTGTGGGATTCCAACTGGCAGTTCACATGAACCACACCAATAGCCCTGACTTCAAAATGCTATTTTATAAGTAGCAATGAAATAATACCTATGATACACACCTTGTACTCAAGTTATCAGCATCCAGGCTCCCCAAAACACAGAAGTTCTCCCTCAAGCCATTAAAGACTAAAGTTTTCTTTTCTATATGACTCATTATAACCAAACTGTCTGATGTCCCCAACTTCAACAGTTAATCAAATCAAGCAGAACACGCTGGACTTCTTAAGGTGCTCACCTGCAAACTGCACATACAGTAGGTCTGACATACCCAGGACCTGTTAGACTGCATGTAGCCATACTGCTACGTGGGGCTTGCTCTGTTTAGTTTCAAAAAGTAAAAAGAAGATGAAAACAACTCTCTGATCTCTTCTGCAATACAGTGCTATGCAACTCGACTCATCTGCTCAGAAATAACATTCCCACAGTTAGAATTACTTTAAATCACAGACTGTCGTGTCTAAGTATCTTCTTTTGTGAAAGCTTTTTTACATTTGTCCTATTTTCTGCTTGCATTTTTTCAGTTTGGCAAACTATCCAATACAGGGGAAACCAAGCAATCTTCTTTCATAGGTCAGGCTGCATACTGTTATAGTCAGCTATATGCCTTCCATTATGCAATTACATTTCATTACCAGGATTTGGCCTTAGAAGAGCAGAAAATACCTGCAAAGTTATCAGTGTCTTCTTTCCTAATTGAAACATACTCACAGCATAGTATACAGTCATTTTCATCATAAAGACAAGCTGTGGCTCTTGAACAAGGAACAGTCACATTAAAAATGATGCAAGTTAGAAGAAGCAGGAGACCCTAACTGCAGGCAAGTGAAGGCTACGTGGAGACTTCAGAGAAGCCTTCCAGTATGTGAAGGGGCCTACAAGATTGCTGGAGAGGGACTCTCCATCATGGAGCATCCTATAGGAGAAGGGGTGATGGGTTCCAAGTGAAACAAGGGAGATTTAGGTTGGATATATAGGAGAAATTCTTTTCTTTGACAGTGCTGAGGTGCCCAGAGGAGCTGTGNGCATCCTATAGGAGAAGGGGTGATGGGTTCCAAGTGAAACAAGGGAGATTTAGGTTGGATATATAGGAGAAATTCTTTTCTTTGACAGTGCTGAGGTGCCCAGAGGAGCTGTGGCTGCCCCATCCCTGGCTGTGTTCAAGGCCAGGTTGGACACAGGGGCTTGGAGCAAGCTGCTCTACTGGAAGGGGTCCCTGCCAGTGGCAGGAGGTTGGAACTGGATGAGCTTTAAGGTCCCTTCCAACTCAAACCAGTCTGGGATTGTGTGATTCACATGATCACAGCAACAAACTGCTCACTAGCACGGGATGTCAAACCAGACTCTCTTGAGCTTCCTCAAAGCTTCAGGTTCACAGCAAAGTCAGAGTGATCCCCTGGGAGGACTGCGAGCCACCTGCAGTGATGGCCCCTACAAAAAGGGGCTGGAACAAGGCATTCTGCACTGCAGATGGGGCACCTTAAAGGACAACAGTTTGGGTACTTGTTACTGATGAGCACAGCAAATAAACACCAGAAACACTTTTCCCTTGCCCCTGCAGTAATATTTGCAGTCCCTTCATATTTCTATTTACAAAACACTGTAATGCTAATGGTTATACAATTTCCCATTCAGAGCCACGTGCATTCTCCCTGTTTCTTCCAATAGCACTTACAGAGAAAATAACTGCTCAGGTACATTTATCTTAATTCTCTTTCATTTATTCCATAGCTTTTTGCAGTTCACACTAATTGTAAGTGGAGCTACTTTGCTAGCTCACAGACAAAGCAGCTTGTTCAGTTAAAGCACTGCTCAGTTTTTAAAGCATCATGGGAAATTATCCCTCAAATATAATCTACTTTGGCCTTCTCCAAAGGGTTTAATTCACAGGAATAAAATAAGTGGGAAGTAAGACACTGACGAGAAACTTGTTCAGATTTGAAACAGAGTATTTGAAGTTCAGAAAAGCTTCCTCTGACATGGTTCATCTTCTCTTTTTCCTCCCTCAATTACAGTCAGGGATCAAATATTAAACCAGCACCTCCAGCAGAGCTTGGGAAGGTGCCTGCAAATTTTGTTTCACAGCTAAAGCTCATATTTGGTAAAGGATTGTAGACCAACAGGCTACCACCTTTAGTTCAAGTGACCCCATACTAGTGCCGCCTATACTTGACATGCTCTCAGGAGCATGGCCTTTCCAGCAGTGATGCCACAGTGCTGCTCTGACTCACAGTAAGGCTTTAAGAAACTGGGCAGCACAAGTTCTGTAGCTTCAAAATAGGCAGTGAATTAGTGTCCCAGCAGCAGATTCTCACAGAGAAGCTACAGCTGGTCCCATGCTCCTGAATCCAGGGAAGCTTGCCTTGAATCCTGCTACTGTGGTAGCCAGGTGGAAGGCTAGAGGAGGAGTGCAATGTCTGAAAGGAAGAGAAGCCCCAGGGCACGTGATGATTTCAGTCACCAGATTTTCACATCTTCCTCCCTCCACTAAGGTTGCAAAAAAACAATAAATAAAATCCATATATTTAATAAGACAGAGGCTATTTTAGACTTTAAAACCAAATTACAGGTCATAATATAGCAACCATTTGGCTTGCCATTGATGCAGCTCTCATATCACATCACAGGGTACAGGGCAGCATCACACAGAAATACCCCAAGGTTAGAAGTGGTTATTAGCAGCGCACCTTTAGCACACCCAAGTTACGTTTACTGGCTTAGATTTCCAAGAGCCAGACCCTGCGTCTTTGACATATCCAGACTTGTTTAGTCACAGAATCATAGAACCCTAGGTTGGAAGGGACCTCTGGTCATCTGGTCCAACCTTTCCTGGCAATAGCACAGCTACACAAGACTGCCAAGCATCCTGTCCTGCTGAATCTTAGAAGTGTCCAATGTTTGGAAAGCCACCACTTCCCTTGGGAGATTATTCCAGCTGTCCTCAGTGTGAAAAAGTTTCCTCTTGTTTTCAGTTGGAATTTCCCCCATGGGTGATTTGTACCCATCACCCCTTGTCTTTTCCACATGGCTTCTTGTAAAAAGACAGTCACTGTCTTCTTCATAGTCACCCATTAAATACTGGAACATGGGGATAAGGTCTCCCCAGAGCTTTCTGTTCTCCAGGTTGAACACCCCAGCTCCCTCAGACTTTCCTCACATGGCTACCTGGACTTTGGATCACCTTTGTGGCCCTTCTCCACCCTGTCCACACTTTTTTTTTTGTACAGTGGGACCAAAACCGAGCCCTGGATTCCAGGCAAGCACTGAGTGGGACAATGACATCTTGATCTCTGCTGGTGCTGCCCTTGTTGATGTAACCCAGCATCCTGTTGGCTGCAGTCGCGCACTGTTCACTCACCTTGACTTTGTGTCTCTCAGGATTCCAGGTCCCTTGCCACAGAGCTGCTCCCAGGCAGCAGATCCAAGCCTGTGCTGCCCTTCTGGATTGTGTTTTCCCAGGTGCCATATGCTTGTGCTTGTTGAACTGCACACAGCTCTTGTCAGCCCACTCTTGCAGCCTGTCCAGGTAATTCTGTACGGTAACTCTCCATTCCAAAGTGCTCACTCCCCTACTCAGTTTGGCATTGCCAGCAAATGGTGTTAGGGTACACTTGATCCCATCTTCCAGATCATTAATGAAGATAATTAAATGGTGTTGGGCCCAATATCAATCCCTAGGGATTTATCTACGGGGTCTCATTTGTATCAAAAAATGATAGAAAACTGCACTCAATCAGATCACATTTTATCTGGGAATAAGGTTAGTTCATAAAAATCTTTTTCCAACCTTCAAATGTCATTCTTTAAATTTAACTACATCACTTCCCAGATATTAAAAATTACTATGGTCAGAAATCTTTCCAATCTAGATGACTGGCTTCATCTTACTTAGCTTTAAGCGTCTAACAGACAGTTACCTAAATTCAGGCTGTGTGTGCTCTCTTCTGCATCAATAAGAGAAAAGGTCCTTTTAGGGGAGGGTCATCTGTTATCCTCAGGCAGGCATGAACTCTCTGAACATGTCAGCATCTTTTACCAGCAGCAAGCCCCAAAAGACCAGCTTAACCTGAAACAGCAAATTATTAGATACCTAAACTTGTTTAGAGTGCTCAGAACACTCAAGGTTTTACTGGATTACCTCATTTCATTTCTTTTGGTCTCCAAAGAAAAGAGCTTTCCTGTCTCTCAAAAGTATAATTGTATCTGTTTTCTGAAGCTCTGTCCTAGATCATCTGGTTTTGTGCACCAGAAGCAAGCTAGAGGAACATATGTCACCAAAACATACAGCATGAGGGATGCTTTGCTTTTGTCTATAGGACTCTGATAGGTGCTAAAACTTTGACTGTACATCTCATTCAAACTGACTAAAACTGGTGGCAACAAAGCATTCACACTCAGCAGTTGATTCGTAATTCTTAGTGCCTAAGCTTTCAACACCACTAGTCACTGCTACAGTCAATGCCTTAAATCTTACTCAAAAGACGATCCCGATTTCTAAACTAAAAAGCTGTACAAAAGGAGTAGGAGGACCATGGCTTAAGAAAACCCACCAGGGTATGTGGTAAAGGGGCCCTGGGGTACGAGAAAACTCAGGCTCTTCAGCTGTAGTTGGTCTCAGTATTGTGGCTTCCTGGTTTTCAGCAATTAATCTCAAAAAGGACAGTGCTCTTTCATACCTTACCATTTATGGTTACAGAAAGCTTTGGAATAGAAAAACTAAGTTAGTTACAGCCACAGCAAAGCAAGCCCGGAGCAGAGCAGGGGAGGAAGATAATCCTGACATCCCCTTCAGCTCCAAGATCCACTATCCCAACTCTGTCACGTAGCAGAAGGTTTTTCATTTAAGAAAGAAGCATTTCATCAAAAACAAGTAAGTACATTTCTAAGCAACTGCTTTTTCTTGGGAGCACGCCATAGCTTTGGGGCTTGGAAAATATAGTACTTTTGGAAGCAACAATATTTCCCAGTCTGCAGCACAATTGAGGACAGCCCAGGGAGTCCACATGCTACCGCAAAGTTACCTTGCTCTCTCTTTCGTGACTGGATGCACTCCAGTTGTTAACAAAGACAATGCCAGTATTGTCACAAATTAGGAGTCTGCAGTGGATGTGAGATTTTTTTTACTTTTATTAATTCTAATGGTAAATGCACTTTTGTTACTTTTAGGTGTTTCATGGCTTTAAGTGTTCAGCATTCCTCTGGAGGCTGTGCTTGTCTATGTCTAAACTGGACTGGAGCCAGGTGCTTGAACTTTCAGGCTGCCCTGATAGCCACTCAAATTGATTCGTTCTGTGCAGCCCTGTACTGCATGGAATCCCAAATCCCAGAAAGATTCCAGAACAGCTCAACTGAGCAAGGAACTTGTTCTTTTTCTTTCCTTTTTCTTTCTTTTTGCCTCAGCTTTAAAAGCAAACGAAATGACTCTAAACACCTGCACAGGGTTTGAAACAAAAAAGCTAACTGCCTTAATTCACTGTAGTGTCACATCAGGTAAAGAGTTCACTAACAAAGCAAAATGATATAGCCTATTTCGTAAAAGAAATGTAGCTGTATCATGTTACACAGTCAACTGCTGCTTCAGGTTTGCAGGAGAGCTGCATGAGTGCGTGGCAGAATCTTTTCTCTGCACATTTCCATTGAGGTTCATGATGACCTTTTCTGCAACACACACTGTATATGTGGTCCCAGTTGTATGGTATGGATTTTAAGTAATGGGTTCTTATCAATATGCAATGCACAAAACCAGTGGTCCCCAGCCCCAGCACCCACAGCAAAGGCAGACCTGTACCAGCAAGAACTGAGTCTAAATGCTGGGGTAGGAAACAGCAGGCAGGGAGAGAGGAAGTGCATGCCACGGTAGCATAACCAGTACAGATATCCCATTTATAGATCTAAAACTTCTGATTGCCTTCTGGTTCCCACACCAGGTACGTGTCCAGTTAGCTGGCAATAAACACTATACTCCATTGCTGGGTGCGTATGCTGTCCACACAAGGTACTTTGAGAATAAGCCAAGAAGACTATTAAGTTGGTACTTGACAGCATAAAAACAATCAGCTATTCTGTATGTGGAGGCAGTAGAGGCCAAAAGACTCAGGCCTGTTTCAAAACTCCTCATCGTTTCAGAGGTGCAGATGACTTGCATCACTCTTCTTGTTGTGACACAGTATTAACTTTTGATGCTCATCTGAAAGCTATACCTAAGTGTTCACTGGAAATCCACTATATGGTGTAGGATAAACCAGCCCCAACAAATTAATAGCTCACTGGTCATATTTATTCCCAATTGAAATTTGGGAGAAGGGTTGAGCACCCTCTATTCTGCAAAGGAGAGAGGTGTGTTAATCAGTGCTACCATTCCTGCCATACACAAGTTCAGAGCAGCCTGCAGCAGCTGGACAGGAAGGTCCCATCCCAACTCACAGAGATCACAGCACTGGAAGGTCCTCGAGAGGTGGGGCAGGAGGAGACATAGACTTCCCACAAAGTATCAAACATGTCTCCTAATCAAAAACGTCCATTCCCAACCTGAGCAGATGGCATTCCTCAGATTATCACCAGCAGCTGTCAATGCAGTGATTATATACTAAAATTGCACAGCTAATGTACTGTATAATTTATCTAGACTGAAGAAAAAGATTAGGGAGAGGGAACATTATGAAAAGATTTGGAGCTTATATTTTCCTAGCAATTATGGAGGCACCCCACAATCTTCAGTGCAAAAGATACATTTACATTTGCTCTTAAAGGACAGACTAAAACCCGTTATACACTTCAACATCTTCCATTCAAATATGCTCAGACTTCTTGGGCCAGTTAAGTTCACTGCAGTGCTTCATTTCTTGAAGGTTTGATGATTTTGTCAGAGGAGTCACTAAATTTGCTCTTTCAACATCCCTTCTAACACACATTGACCGAGCTAGGAAACAGAATAGAAGAATTTTTAATCTGAAAACAAATTAACCTTTCAAACAATGGGAAAATTTTCCATATGCAGCATTGCTTTGCCTCGAGGGCCAGGAAATGCAGAATTTTCAGTGCAAAAACACAACAATATTTATATATGAAAGGAAAAAAAGCACACATGGGTTTTCCTTCACTGACCTGGGTCTGCTGTTAAATTAACCTGTACATTCAGGAAATAATGTCACAGATTTTTCTGGTCTTTTTAATTTTAAAGCACAAAAAAAATGGAGCAGGAACTATGTCTTTGAGTTTTAGGGACCATATTTACAGCTAATCTGGCACAGTAACACCGCACTGACATGAGGACCTCTGATTTACACTGCCTGAAGACCTACCGGTTATATTTAATGTTTATAGAAGCTTTCAGTAAGATATTTCAGACAATCTTTCTAGCTGGCATTCTCTGCATAATTATATGTCCTCATTCTCTTTGGGGCAGAGCAGACATCTGAACTAGGGGAACAGAGGCACATGAAATCACCCTGCACAGAGAAACAGGGGGGAGGCAGCCCAGCTGGGGCCAGGATGGGGAGCACGCTGCAGAGCATGCTGCAGAACCTCTCGGCCACTTTTGAAAACCTCCCATTTCCACATACAAATGCCTTATGTGTCTGACAGAGATGGTCTTGACAGTTTAAGATGATTAGAAAGGATGAGCTTACTGGTACTTCTGCTGCATATGTGGCTGACATTCAAGCAGACTGATGGAGCAACTACATTTCTTATTAATCTTCTGATTAATAGTCTTACAATTCCTGTTTCCCGTGTAGCAAGGGATGCAATTACTCCACTATGCCTCAATGTCACTGTGACAGCTATGTCATTATGGCAGCATTATGGAACATCTAAAACTCCAGACGCTAACAGCACTAGGCCACTAGCAGTTTTGAACAAGTCACAGTGGCAGCACCAATCTCTGATTTTCTATTTTCCCATAGGACTAAAGATTAATAGAATCACAGAATCTTTTGGGTTGGAAAGGACCTTAAGGTCAACCAGTTCTAACCCCCTACCATAGGCAGGGATGCCTCACACTAAACCATGTCACCCAAGGCTCTGTCCAACCCGGCCTTGAACACTGCCAAGGACGGAGCCTTTACCACTTCTTTGTGCAACCTGTTCCAACACCTCACCCCTCTCATGGTAAGAGAACTTCCTTATATCTAACTTGAACTTCCCCTGTTTAAGTTTGAACCCATAACCCCTTGTCCTATGACTACAATCCCTGATAAGGAGTCCCTCTCCAGCTTCCTTATAGGCCCTCTTCAGATATTGGAAGGCTGCTATCACTGTTACTATATAAACTCTTGTCAACGACACAGGCTTGCACTAGTCTATCATTAGCTTCTGTGTTATAAGGAAGTGCCAATCTGGTACCACATCTTAGGGCCCATATTCCAGGACCAATGATTTTCCTTTATTCAATTTTCCCCCAACCAAACTGCACGATAAGGAAAGGATCATCAGTGAAATATCAACTGGGTTTATGGTACTGTGGGGCACACTGTACCGCTACTTAAAATATTCTGGAATTCTTTGGTTGTTGGCTTGGTTGATTTTTGCTGTTCCCTTTTCCCCCCACAGAACCAAAAGAAACCACAGAAGTTTCCAAAGGACAGTCACTGCGGAAATTCACTCAAGTTCCCTTGCGGGGTGCACGTGCCTCTGTCCACAGTTTTACATGAGTACACAGACACAGCATGAGCACGCTGGCAGGGCTTGATGCTTGATTCTACTTACAGCCCCACAGACCAAGAAAAACACAATACAGCCTTATTTAAGGGCACCAATGCACATTCTGTATTAAACACAAATGTCACTAAGAAGGTAAGGTTCATCATAAGGCAACCTGCAATGTAAGAGGCTTCTAGCAATGCCAGTGAATTATACACGATCATCAGAAAAACAATTCCCCTCAAAATGCTGCATGCAAAATTTACAGTGGATAGTGAAGTTTTGTTTAAAGTGGAATCAAATATGGAACTGGACAAAACTCAGTATTTAAATAACACCAATGCCCTTAATTCCTAGGGACAATTCAGAACGGCCTCTCATTGTGATCTCATGTAGCAGTAACTTCAAAACATATACTTTAAAAATTCTGTAGTCAGACTCAAGTTATGCTAAATGACCAAACCTGGTTAACTGTCCAGACAGCTACATTTTTATTGTTAATAACATTAATATTCAGATGCCAGAGTAGTCTAAAACCAGTAGCATTTCAGTGTTCAATACTGTTTTTCATAGATCAAACTGTCAAGGGCAGACACTTTTCCCAGAGAAACCCAAAACTAATGGGAAAGAAAGAAACATTGAGATTATATTCACATTGCTCTTTAAAGAGCTGATTGTGTCTTTATCTAGTCCTTCTCCAACTCCAGTTGCACCACAACCCTGACAGCCTCAGGCAGCTGGAGACCATCTACTACTCTTGGTTAACCTGAAGAGCCTATTTGCTGAACTTGGCTTGTGCTTAACACTGTATCTAAACTTAAGTCTTGGTATTTGATTTGTTGCTTAGCTGCGCACAGGCAGATTTAGACCACTGACCACATCATCCTGAAGGCAAGCCAGTAAGGATACACTAAGGATCCACACTAAATAGCTTCACACACCTGAAGCTGAAATAACGAAAACACACCAGCTACCATATCTCATGTCCATCATGGTCCTGCACATGAGACAGGACTGGAACCTGTTTCAGCGTGTATCTAACATCTTTTCCTTTTCTTCTTCTCCAGAAAACCCCACACAAATCTTGCCAGTTCTATCATTTGCCACGATTATGGCTTGCACCATGTTTTCATGACAAACAAAACCAAACACACAAAACTTCAGCTATAGCTGTCAGCGTAACAGACACTGGTGCTGGGTTGAACCCACAGTGACTCTTATGGCTCATTTACACATTAGTACTATCCATCAACCATAATGATTTTATGGCACATGGATTCACAGTAATTATTTTCAGATTGTCTTTGTTAACACAATATCAAGATAATTTAAATACTATTTGGCAAAGAAGGTGGGGGGAAATGCCAGGCACCCCAAAGCTGGGGTTCAGACCCTTTATCCTTTGCACTCCCCCACTAGTGCCAGCAGCTGTCCTGACTCAGTGCTTATGGTGAAATGACAGCAGTTTGAACCATCGTGTTTTCTAATCCTGTTTCATGGTGCTTGGTGGCATCATACTATTTCTGTCTAGAAAACGCAGCTTTTCTCAGCTATTGGGTCTGACATGAAGCTTTTGGCATCCCTGAATGGACAAGGCCAAACAATAAATATGCACAAGTCAGAAACAGGCAACTCAAATGCTAAATTTTACTATTGTTTCAGGTCTTTTGAAACAAGACAACCACATTTCAGACTAATCCAGAAGAAAAGGCATCATGTAAAAAGGAGTCGACAGCAGGGAGATTTTCTTTCCATTCAGCCTCACACAATACAGTATCTCTTGCTTTAGAAAAGCATCAACACAAAATAGACTCAATCACGGCTGAGGACTATCATGCTTTTAACAGAAATCTCCTCAATGTAATGAGGTTTTCTTACCCCATCTCCTAACACCCCCTCGTGCATACTTTTTAAAGTACTATATGGTAAATAACAGGAAGTAAAGAAAGTTGCTTTTTTATTACTGGTAATAAACACAGCAACTTTCTTATAGATTCTAATTTTTTGCAGAAGCTGGTCACACAACTGTAGCCAATCCTAACCATATTTTCCCCTCTCTTTTCTGTCCTTTTATTCTATATGAAGTTGTTTGGATTCCACAACTTTAAATCATGTTGGGAAAAAAGCTGGTGACTGCCCAGAAGCGAGGGGAGACAAGAGCCCTGTGCCTGGGGCTGGGAATGGTCGCGTGCTCCATGATGATGTGCTTCTTCATTGGGATCACCATTGTGCCATTCTACACTAAAAGGTAATAGCAGCCATTTCTTATGAATAAAAAGCTATTTATTTTCCTCTCGGCAGCAAATACAGTTGTTAAAGCAGTGCTAAAATGTATGCTAGCACATTGGACAACATGTTCTTGAACTGCTTGTAAGAATTTGAGGCAGAATAGAAAGGAAAAAGTGAACCAAGAAGTCAGGAGGCATTGGCAGCTAAGCACAAGAAAGAGGGATAGAATGAGAAAAGTTCAATAAAACTAAAAAGACTTCAGCAACAGAAGTCATGGTAAAATTGCTCAGTTGAGAATCTGTATCTTGGTTCCAATTCAAGCATCATGAGAAACTGGCACCTTCAGCAGAGNTAGAATGAGAAAAGTTCAATAAAACTAAAAAGACTTCAGCAACAGAAGTCATGGTAAAATTGCTCAGTTGAGAATCTGTATCTTGGTTCCAATTCAAGCATCATGAGAAACTGGCACCTTCAGCAGCAAAGCTGCAGAACATAATGGCTGTGCAAGAAATTACTCTTATCCATGATTTTATTTCATTTGGCAAGTTCTGCTTCCACACACAGAATCAATTTGCAAAAACCAAAATAAGATGAAGAGTGCAGCTCCAGTTTTCACATTAAAGCTTTTGATAGCGAAAGCAAGCACATCACCTCATTCTTCTTGCTAACAGCACTTTTAAGCTCAAAAATGTTTGAAAAACATTATCTTTAAAACACAGTAATTCACATTTTATTTATTTTCCAGCCTCCTGATTACATTACAGAAGACATTTGCATGTCAAAAGATGGGTTTCCTAAGGGCTGGAGTGAGAGTACTTCTTTACTGTTTTGCCATCAAAGCGTACCACTAGAAGCAAATGCTTGCTATGTTATCAGTAATAAAAGACTAAATCTTGAGAAAAAGGGATAAGTAACAGCAAAAAATGAGCTTTTGCTAGACAAAATCCTGCTACTTATTCATGCAAAAAACATCTGTGTAATAAAGAAGGAAAAGAACAAGGGATCTGATCTGAGTTCTGAGAATTATGGAGTGAAATTAGTCAAAGTAATCCCAAGACATCAAGTGCATGCACTTCCAGATATTTACTGTCACAGATTCAAATCCATAGGAGTTTTTATTTCCTGAATAACACTTGAAGTTAATTACAGATAGGGTTAGAACCTATCCTCAAAACACTGAATGTTTAACAAATAACCACAGGAGCTTTCCTGCCTTGTCTCTCCACTTTGCTTCCCCATGGATGCACCCAGAGCAGGGCTGCCATCCATCCGGAGCGGGCAGATCTCACCACACCAGGACTGAACCCCAGCCACCCTCGCCAGTGCTGACAGACAGCACACACAGGGCCATCTTCAGCACAGGACTCAGAACAGATGCTGCTAACACAGTTGAAAGCATTACCTTTTGTTTTGTCTTTGTAGTGTCTGGACAACAGAAACCATGTGCAAAGTACTCAAAGCCAACATCAAGGACAAAGTCCTTTGCCCAGACAGCGAGGGCTCAGAGGATGAGGATATCTTTCCTTATCCCTGTCTACAGGTGTGGGTTAATCTGACAGCCTCGGGACAGGAGGTTATGCTGTATCAGACTGAAGATACACTGGAAAGAAATCCTAAGGTACTTGCACCACAGATGGAATAATCACTCTGCTGCTGTCTAACGCCTCTGAGAAAGGGTGATTGTCTTTAAACCAAGCAGTAAAGTAAGAATAGGAGTTTTTTATCTTTTACAATATCTGTGTGCAAACCAAGGCATTTTTAAAACATTTCGTTTTAAACACTTCATAAAATATTAAGTTAATACTTGCTAAGGAATTACATCAACTAAACAGGAGTATTTAACATTTATGAACATGTAGAAATATGCAAGTCTCCAAGTTGAAGACCAAGGGTAAGAAACAGATTAAAAATTCCCAGTTTTACTGCTATTTTAGGTGTGCAATATGAAGCAGGGAATAAAGGTGAAATGAAGGTGCCGTTCGGAACATGATGCACATTTTAGACAAAGCAGAAACTAATCAGTAGTTTTGAAAGATGTCTTTGGCTTGGTCTGCAGCTATTTCTGGCAAGTACGACAGCAGAAACACGGAATCATGGAGTAGGCAGTGGTGCTGTAGGAAGAACCTATATAACGCAGACATTGGGTACTGCAGTAGAGGCCCCCTGATCAGCAGTTTTAAGAGATCTCTTCCCCAGTGGAAGAGTGCAGACCATTGGCTTTAGAGGTATGATCAGGGAAGGAGGAGGTAGGATGGAACCCCTCTGATCCTGTCAGTGTTTCTTCTCAGGAATCAGTGAAGAGCTCAGTATTTTCAGGCTTGCTCCCCACAGCTAGAAGGGCTCCTACAGCTACACTGTCTCAAGGAAAGTCAGGTTCAGTTCAGTTCCAAAGCCACAGGTATTTTAAGGCCTTGTTCCAGCTCAGGACTCCCTTCGGGGAAACAAAGTGAAATTCAGATCTTGGATGCCCGAGACTGCAGCACTTTCAGAATCCAAACCAAGCATGCTCAGACTACAAATGCTCATATTCTTAAAGGAACTGTAAAAGTTTCACAAGTCCCAGTCTGATAGCATAAACCTCTTAAGCTGATGAGAATTTTGCTAGCTAATGCCTGTCTCAGGAAAAGCTACATATAATGAAGCATCCAAGCAGAAATTATCCACTGTGCATTGAAACATGAGTGATGTTCACTGCCAGAGGAGGCAATTTGCTAACTTCCTGCTGCTGTTTGCATTACTGCAGGTACAAGCCTTCAGGTCAGGAGCCATTCCCTTTCTGTCTTGTCGAGTTTCCAGACACCTTAGCATCATTATCTATGTAAAATAGTATGCCAGAAAAGAACCTGTTATGAACAACAGTGACAAGAATGAGTGCTTTAAAGTCTAATAATATTTCCACTGAGGACTAAGTAACAGCATTACCATGACAGGTCAAGACAGTTCTGTGTTACAAGGACAAGTAGGAAGCCTGCAATAGCCCTGCTGATCTCATATGTTTCTATTAGTTACACCCAGAGGCGCACAGTGAAGCAAGCTTGGTTTCCCTGCACACTGGCAAGCCAGTCTGAATGTCTGCACAACTAACACACATCTGCTGTGATGGTGCCTCACTCCTCTGTTGCAATCCAAGCTTGGCACTGTAATAATAAAGTGACAGTCTCAAAGGCTATAGTTCTATTTTGAGCTCGTATGTATTGCTAGTTTCTAACAACATGACTTCAACCTGTAAATCTGCAGACTGGGGGCATAGACACACTGAAAGAAGCAGGAAGGCATGGCAAATGGTTTATGGACATGAGGTAACTAAGACAATGCTAGCCAAATCAGAGATGCTTTTACCAGCATGTTTGTTGCACTCAATCTGCCTTAACTCCAAGCTTTGTGTCAGAGTATCCATTATAATGAATCACTTTGATTTCTTATTTCAGTGCTCGTATGTCCCAGGCAAGTCAGAGAATTCTAAAGACGTTAAAGCGCGAATAGAAACAATTGCAAGCAATTTCAAGAAGTACCAGACTTTCCCGTGCTACTATGACCCAGGAGGAACTCAGCCCAATGTCATTCTAAGCAGACTTTATCCCCCCAGAGGCCTCCTCTTTGCTTTCCTTTGGCCCACGCTTATGTTTACAGGTGGTTGTCTGATTATTGTGCTGGTAAAAATTAGTCAGTATGTTTCTGTTCTTTCTGCCTGGCAGTAGAAAATAAATACCTGGCATAGATTGATGCATGATATTAAAGTGCTTTTGTTCTGCCTGTCTAACAGCATTTTGTAACTTCTACTATACGAGGGTTCAATCCAAGTGCTGGTATTACAGAAAACTGAATGACACCCACTATGAATGGCAATCCATTACATGAAGTCAAAATATAAAACCAATTCCCAGGAATGCCTGAAAATACCTCGTAAGAATACACAGACTGAGTTACTACCTATTATTTCCTTAGGCTTTCTGAGGTACAGCTGCTTTACAGAGGTACAGCTCAAGTTTACTACTAAGCACTTGTTCCACATTTTAGGCAGGGTCCTAATTTTGAGACCAGATCTACACACATCGTCATTGGCACACACACCTTTTATGTGCTTCATTACAGTCTGTCCTGGGTTCAGCAGTAGCAGTCAGTTTTTCTCCTTCTTAGTAGCTGGTGCAGTTTTGTGTTTTGACTTCTAGCCTGGGAACAGCGCTGATAACTCCAGTGTTTTTAATTGTTACTAAGTAATGTTTATTCTGACCAAGGACTTTCTGAGTCTCATGCTCTGCAAGGGAGGAGGGGAGGCTGGGAGGAAGCAGGGACAGGACACCTGACCCAAGCTAGCCGAAAGGGTATTCCATACCATAGCACGTCATGCCCGGGGAGGTAATGGGGAGTTACCCAGAAGGACACTTACACTTCCCGGTCGGGCTCGTTGTTGAGGTATGGTAACCTCTTCCTTGTTATTTTCTTACCATTATTATTATTGGTGGTAGCAGCAGTGATTTGTGTTATACCTGAGTTACTGAACTGTTCTTATCTCAACCCATGGGAGTTGCATTCCTTCCATTCTCCTCCCCATCCCTCCAGGACAGGGGAGGAAGGAGGGGGGGGAGGAAAGAAAGAGGGAGAGGAAGTAGAAATTGGGTTTAAACCACGACAGCTCCTTTTGGCGCCCAACATGGGGCCAAAAAGAGGGTTTGAGATAACAACAGATCTGACCGGGTTGGGAGTCACTCGGCACAACGCTGATTTATTGGCTCTCAAAGTTTTCCCTCTTGATCTCACAGGCTCAGGATACCATACCTTACGTACAGCCAGTATTTGCTGTGTCAGTGTTTATCTGAGGGGGAGCTTGGACTAAAGTTTTTGTCTCATTGTACTTTGTGATAATGACTTGTAGAATCATTGATCATGAAACTGATCTGGTTTATGTTCCCAGTGGTCACCACCTTTATACTTTGGGAGGTATAGAATAAGAGTGCCTGGCAATTACACCTCTTTTTTCTCCTTCTTGGGTGGTCAACTTGTGAAGGAGACATTCTTTTACCCTCCCAGTCTGGCCATGGATATACAGTGTGTATTCATGGCACACTTTTTTTCTGTCAAGAAAGGAGGGGGTTTTATGGTCCAAGGAGATATTTGTTATCATGGGTATCTTTGCTTTCAGGAAAGAAGAGGGGGAAAATCACCCAGAACCTAGATATACACACAGATATTGCAAAGTTCGCACTCTGAATGTCTAAACCTAGGTGTATGTAATGAAACATATGCTTAAATTATACGGTAAAGAAGGTTACCTTAGTTTTTGTATTTAACTCAAATCTTAGCCTTGCTTTACTTTTAAAAAAAGAGTACCATTCCAGAAAAGCTACCAGCTTGCCATTGAAACGTGTCATAAACCTGTTTAGGAAGGGAAGTTACAACATAAAGAATATTATTATGTAGTAGAAAACATCCATGCTGTCTTACTAAATACAATAACCTAACCACAGAAGCTTAGCACATAGGCATTTCACAATAGATACATGTTTGTTTCAAACACCAGGACTCCTAGGAATGCTCCGAAGCACATATAGACATTTTATGTTCTCTGAAAATAACTCTGTTTTTCTCAGCCAATTTTCAAACTGATACAGGAGAAACACAGGATAACTCCAAGATTTGTACTAGAGTATCCATTATAATGAATGACCTTGATTTCTCACTTCAGTGCTCCTATGTCCCAGGCAAGTCAGAGAACTCTAAGGAAGTTAAAGCAGGAACAGAAAAAATTACGAGCAATTTCAAGGAGTATGCTGTATGTGCCTGGCACTCGGGACACCACACAGTAGGCAGCTGAAACTGTTCTAATGGAGTGCTCAATTACTCTTGAGCTTCTGTAAACGTTTTTGTCTTCTTTTTCCATCTGCAGAAGTTGCAATCTACTCAGGGGTGAAGTTTTAATAACGCTCTACAGTCCTTACAGCCGCATACAAGGAGTCTACAGAGGCTTTAGGGGGTTTTGCTCCCTTTTCTAAATCAAGTCTACAATAAATCTAATAAATAAAATGGGATTTTCCTTATATCCAGCAAAACACTTCTTATGAGAAGTGCTTCAATACAAGCAGCAACCATTGCAGTGACAGATGTAGACAACTCATGTCTCAAGGCAGGGTAGATGACCAAGATGACCATAATGCTGTATCACAGCATTAAATCTCCTGCCAGGGGAGAGAAGTAGCAGTACAAACAGCTGCTGATAGAACTCACAGTTGAAATCTGTTTGACTGCACATACCTTTCACCAGCATTGATGCTTAGATATAGTAATAGTGTTGAATTAACTGAAACATGCAAGGAACATAGGAAGAATAAGGACAGATTTTAGACCCTAATACTTTAGTTGTGCAAGCCCTTCATATGTGTATATAAATAATATTGTTATGCTGAAACTCTTAAAAGGGCACAAACTCTCAGGAGTACTTTTGCATCTTGATGCTAAATAAGGCTTGGATGTGGTGTCCCTGCTTATGGCAGGGGGGTTGGAACTAGATGATCTTAAGGTCCTTTCCAACCCTAACTATTTTATGATTCTATGATTCTCCTGTTGGAAACTCAAAGAGGACTAAAGCTCCAGCACTGCTCTTAAGGGAACTACGATTTCTCCTAGGAAAAAAACCAAACCAAACTCCACAGCTGCACAGGTTGTAAAATAGCGCCTATCCCATGAGTGGGAAGCTATTTGTGTGGATGAAGTAGATTCAGTTTTCAGTAGTTTTTATTAAAACCACCTTTCCGTAACTTAGATAGGGTCACAACAATAGCAACTGAAGAGGAACCTGTGGGACAATGATTTTCTAAGAAGCCACCTGTGAGTCACCAGTATGTTCTTCATACACATGAAGAGAAGCAAGAACCTTCTGGTACCCCTGACAATTTTGGTTTCATTATTCTGCTATCCGGTGCTATTTTTATTACCTAATCCTCAAATCAGCAACAGGGCAGTTTACATAGAGAAGACTCTGGTCCCTAGATCCCTCACTCATTGCATAATGTGGCTGCCCCATCCTTGGCAGTGTTCAAGGCCAGGTTGGACACAGGAGCTTGGAGCAAGCTGCTCCAGTGGAATGGGTCCCTGTTCAAGGTAGGGATGAGCTTTAAGGTCCATTCCAACCCAAGCCAGTCTGGGATTCTACTTCTTACTGCTTGTAATTCCAGGCAAGTTCCCAGGAAGTCTCAGCAGGACAAGTAAGTTATTCTGCATTCAGCACCAAAAGCAAGGAGCAAACTTGAAAATACTTCAACTTCAGCATAAAGTTAGCACAAGATTAATATTGCACACTGGGGGCAAGGGAGAGAGTTAATTGTAAGGCCCCATCTCTTCAGTAAAGTATTTCTAGGACAGTTGGAGCAAGGCAACCTGAATGAAATAAAGGCTCTTCAGTACAACCAAATTCAAACCCATTCTTCAATAAACTGTTTGAATGTCTTTAAATAACTTCATTTCTATGCTTTAAAGTCTAATGGGATGCCACAATTTATTGGAGAGGTGCCTCCAAAGAAACCTGAACAACAGAGGTTGGTGTTTGATGCACCCATTGTTTAACAGCCTGCTAAAGCTCTGCAGAGTTTTCTCTCTGCTGGAACATTCCAGAACATTTGGCAAGCTTATTTGTGAGGTACATAGGAAGGAAAAGTTCTTTTGAGAGACTTGTTTTAATAATCCCATGCCCCTAAGTCAATGGGGCTGTCGGCTGCAGCAGCCTGAAGCCATAGTACCAGAATTTAAGCCTAGTCTGCAGAAAATAATTACAATCTCTTGGCTCATCAAATAGTTGCAATGAACAAATGTCTCCAAGTAATTATTGTTATGCTATGTAGATTGGCAGAAAGACAATGAATGGACAGGCCTCATAACTGAATTAATCTCTGATGTGAGGGGAGGGAATCCCCAACCATGGCTGGATCTTGCATACACAGGTTAACGTGAAGCCTGTCCCTGCTGCAGCTTAAAGAATGCACAGTTAGGATTACACATACAGTGTGCGTAAATAAACTCTGTGGCCTGTTTAAAGTTTTGGCACCACAAGTTTTGCTTTTACTGCACTTTTTAAGAGTATATTAAACTTGTTACATAGAGATACTGTTGTGTGAGTAAAAGTTTGCTGCCTTTATTCACACATACTGTTGGTTTTTTCTATGACCCTGAAGCCAGTGACAGAAGCAGAGGAACCAGCATTCTTTTATCTGTATCTGTCAGTGTCTGGGAAACCAGAGTTACAACCACCAAACCCGTTTGCCTAACCAAAGGAGAATCCAACTCCTGAAGGTGAGGGAACTGAGGTGATTCACTGCAGACACAGAGATTGGAGACCCCTCTTTCTTCTCCTCTGATCTTATTGCATCAAGATTTTTGCCTTGAACTTGACATAAAAGAATAGCTAACCCATTAAAGGAACACTCTCACAGTTGTTTTAGGGGCTTTGAGGTTTGTTTCTGTAAGCCTTCTAAAAATGCACCTATATCAGACTGTGCCAAAAACTGTATTAAACCTCAATGAGAAATCCTCTGTGAAGCAATTCATTCCAAATACAGCGCCGAGGAACCTGCACAAAGATATACATTGATAGCAGCAGTAAAACAGCTTTTGGATGGTTTAATCTGCCTTTCCACAGATAAAAAGAAAAAAAAATCAAAGTCTCCATTGTTCCATTTATACCCATTGATGTTCCTCTCTGCAGCCACTGAAAGGGTTCTTCATGCCTCACTTGTGAACAGGAAATAATTCATTGCTTTCTCAAGCACTTTCAGTAGAGCAATGAAACAGTACCAATGAAGAACTGGCTGGATGGCTGCACGCAAAGAGCTGTGGTCAATGGCTCAGTGTCCGGCTGGAGGCCAGTGACGAGTGGTGTCCCTCAGGGATCGGGGTTGGGACCGGTCTTGTTCAACATCTTTGTGGCTGCCATGGACAGTGGGATTGAGTGCTCCCCCAGCAAGGTTGCCAATGACACCAAGCTGTGTGGTTGGGTGGATGCGCTCGAGGGAAGGAATGGCATCCAGAGGGACCTGGACACGCTTGTGAGCTGGGCTGATGCCAACCTCATGGAGTTCAACCATGCCAAGTGCAAGGTCCTACAGCAGGGTGGGAGCAATCCCAGGCACAGCTACAGGCTGGGCAAAGAGGAGATTGAGAGCAGCCCAAGGAGAAGAACTTGGGGGTGGTGGTCGATGAGAACATGAACATGAGCCGGCTGCAGTGTGCGC
>NDXB01012733.1:62150-93035 GCA_002631895.1 Agapornis roseicollis | reverse complement strand
CCTTTAATGGATGTTGGGTCATGGAAATATTAAAAAACCCCAGCATTAATGGAAGGGGGAAAACCCAATGTGTTTACATTCTAGTCTCCAAATGAGATCATGAATGTCCTAAGCAGCATGACAATGGCTGCTGTCAGGAGATGTTTTATGACTGAGCAGGAACAGGAAGCATGGTGAACTCACACATGATGTCCATACCTGGACATTTCCAGAAAATTTCACAAATGTGAGTAGTTCAAGTAGCTCAGATAAGGCTTAGGTAGGGACAGAGATGTGGGGGCTTTATCTGAAAGAAATTCAAGCTGTGAACCTCTTCAAAGCATTGTGGTTTGGGATACACTCCCTGTATACGTTCAGTCTTTTGGTCATGCTTATGTTTTGCTGAAGAATAAAGTTTGATAACACTTTCTTTGCTCTTCTGCATCTTCCGAAGCTTCAACCCACATCAGTGAAATAACATGATCCACAGGGGAAATTGTCCTATTTTTCCATTGTCTATAGGCTAGAGAAAATTTGAAATCAAACCTAAACTTAAAAAATTTGGCAGTATATGAGTTGAAGTCAGTATTAACTAGAAACTTCAGCACAAAGTATATTTGCCTGATCAAAGCAATATTCTATATCCAGTGGAAGCTTTTGAAGAATATTTAGAAGTAAAACAAGTGGGAAAAATCTCTCTGTGCCAAATTTTGGGCTGTTTTTTGAAAACACATCAAGGCAAAGCCATAAAGCAGCCAATTGCCTCTATCTTCTGCCAAAAGCAGCATTCCCTCTCTCTCTCCTTCACTTTTTCCCTCCTCCTCCCTTCAAATGGATGAGATCAAGATCAAGGAAACTGTATCAAGTCTTTGAAGCACTTTTTAAGTTTGCAGGTTGTATCGCACTCACATGAGTACAAACACACACAACAACCCACACTCATGTCCTTTTACATGCTTCTGTCACTGCCATCACCAAGGAGCAATCACAGGACTGTGGAAGTAGTGGCATAGAGAGGTGACTGAGGGAAGCAGAGAATTTGGTAGCCCATAGAGAGCTGAAAAGCAGAAGTGGGGTCACAGAGGGAGGGAAGAGTGTGGGTAACATGTACTCTGGATGCCAAAAATGTCTCCCTACAGCTGTGTGCTAATATTATGATTACTATTTTGGCAGAGGCCTTTTTGTTTTCTTTCCCTAGCCGAATCTTCTCCCCTTTTGTGCAGGTATTGAGCTTGTGCTGGGCCAGAAAAGAAAAAGAAGCAGGGCCATCAGTTTTAGATTTGCTGTGGTCTATCAATAGCACAGAGTAACAGGGGAAAGCAGGAGGAGTGGAGAAAAGAACCATATTGATGGTCACAGCCTGGGTAAGGACCTTTGACATTTCTAATAGTTTTAGTTCAGGGTGAAAAGGTGAAAGAGATGAAGAGAAAAAAATTGAAATCTCAAATAGCCTCTGATGTAAATAAATGATGCAAATAACTGAATGTATCTGGTTAGCCTGAAGCTCTCAGAAGACATTAAAAAAGCTTTAGTACTAGGATATTTTATTGGGGAGGTTATGGTCAGATCCTTCTGCTCCTCTCTCTCACTCGTCCTTCTTCTATGAAACTACAGTATGTATATCATTAAAGATCTTTTACAGCTGTCACTAGGTTACATCAGCTCAAGCCGTCTGCACATCACATGCTGAATCAGCAGCCCTCCAAACAGTGCTGTCTGTGACAGGCACCGATGCCCAGTGGCAGCAAGGCAGTTTTATTTTCTTGGTGGCCTGAAAAATGCCTTATGTACAGTTAAACTTTCAGTTGTGAGCAAGATTATTCCTCAGATAATTCCTTAGGATAATTCCTTAGAATTATCCTTTCCCCTCTCCATATTCCTTTATTCCTTAGAAAACAAAGCTCTGTTCTCTGAGGTGTTTCTCCATCCCTCCTGTAACTGAGCGCCCCTGCAATATGAGGCTTCCAAGCACAGCTTCTCAAAACTCACCAGCATAGCGAAGCATGACAAAATATGAGGTAGTATGGCTACAAGTAAGAGTAGAAGCTGAATTTCTATCAGCCAAGCATGTTGTGATTCAGATTATTAACATAAGAGGAGGTGTTCAGCCTTAAATTAACATTGCAGTAGTGCCTATTTCCACTTTCTATTTTTTTTCTCATTCAATTATTTCAACCTTTATTTTCATGTCGCTTTCCTCTGTAAGCCTGCTATTTTTTTTTCCTACATCTTCTTCTATGTGAAAGTTCTAACAATATTTCACATATCTCTTTTTCATCTTTGTAGTGTCTCTTTTCTGCCAGCCTCTGTTGTCTTGTGTCTGAAACAGCTATGCTCATTAGTCCTCTTTAGGTCCATGATCCTACAAACCATCTTAAATCAGAAAACACTTAAGCGCATGTTTAGAGCTGGGGTTAATTTTTATGTGAAGTTCAAGGTAAGCATTTACCTGAAGTTGATCAAAGTTCAACTGTTCTGCCAAACAGGTGCAGGTTTTATATATATATATGTATATATAAATATATACTCTATATATATATATATATACACACATGCATATAAGATAAATGTTTTGGTTTGAAACTGAAGAGCTTTCCATAAGGAGAACCGCTGGCTCATGGAAAGTATTTGGCAAATTGTAACCTCTCTCTTGGGTAGCTAAGACATTACATTCATCACCATCACTCATCTCAGTACCTATCAAATAAGACCCTGAACAAAACACATCCTCTCCCCATCCATGACACACAAGTGGGATTTCTTTTCCAAACTTCTCCCATTCATTGTCACTCCTTGTTTGCACTGAAATTTATGTGTACCCTCAAATACTTATTTTTCCGTTCAACTCTCTCAGTTTGCACGCACACACATAAACACATGCCTTTAACATGGCTTTGTTCCATCTTGACGCGAGCCCTTTACTTTGTCAGCCGGATAGTCTAAGTGATGGGAGCATTAATTTCAGGCACAGGGTAGGTATGGCTTTCAAACCAGAGCTCTTTCCCATGCATGATTCAAGAATGTGGGCAGAGGAGTTTTGCATCTGCTTGTGCTATGGGTCTCTGCCAGCAGTGGGGCTTCACCCATACTCTCCCTCCACCTTTCATCCTGGATGAGTTATTTTGCCCCATGCTCAGTTCCTTGCTTTTGCTAAACCTGTTCTCAGGTGTTCCATTTTCACATTATATTGGGAGCTCAAGCTGTGAACTCTGCTGGGAACAGACTGCCTAGGAAGCTGGGCATTGCAAAGCCTACATCCATTTGGGAATTCAGTTGTTAAATCCATTTAGATATGCCAAGGGTACCAAATGGGTTTAGGTATTTTGCTGAACAGAGATTACATTAACATTAATAAGAGCTACTTTCACACAAAAGTAATTGTAAAACTGGGAGCCTTTTTTGTTTTGTTTTACTTCTAATTTCAGAGCCAGCTCTCAGAGTAAGACCTTGGGTGAGGAAGTGGAAAGGCAATTACTTCCAGTGCACTGGGCGAACTTGCCAGAGGAAGGAAATTGAATGTTTGATGCATTCCCCAAGGCTAATGTTCCACAATTATAAAAATATACTGCCTCCCCTGTAACTCTGTGAGTATAAAATGAAGCAACTTACCTACCATTAATTAGCTATATTTTGTAGTTTTATGGATATTGAACATTGTGCACTAATTTGCATACATTAGCATGTAATTTGCATGCTTGCTTCAAGGTATTCAGCTTTATTGCCATTACCTTTTGTGGCCTATTTTTCTAATGACTGTAATAGAATACAAAAGAGATTTCTCATTGTGTTTACCCTGTTACTTTATACATGAGTCATGCTGAGAAGTGGGAATTTTCATGCAAAAGGTATTGCTTTCAAGTCTGAGCCACTTCATGGCCACCCACCCTGCTGAATTTTCTAATGCTGCCTAAATTTCTTTGGCCACTCTTCTTTTTTCACCCACATAAGGACAGATAATATTTAAAAAGTCAGGTACAAGTGTAAGAAATTTTCTCTATCGCCTGAACTAAAACAAGAAAGAGTCAGACACAGGAATTAATGGGTTCTACTCTGTCTATCAGCACCTAAAGGCACAGAGAGAGAAAAATAATCTGCAGCTGGGGAAAGCTGAGCAGGGTCAAAGGGCAGTGCCTGCATCTGCATTCACTGAGAGGCAGAGAGGAAAAATAAAGGGTCTCTTTTTGTTGCAGCTCAGCACTATTTTAGAAAGTGCAGATATTAACTTAATTACCAGAGTTCCCTTTTGCACTAGAACACTGCAGCAGGCTATAAATCAATACTTAAGGTCACATTGCTAAAAGCACTAAAAACCAGTCTTTTCTCTCACTGTAGCATGTTGCTTGTTGCTCTTGCATCAGTGTCACAAGAGTTCAGTATTGGATAGAGAACAGGGCTAAAACAATGATTACAATAGAAATCAGAATTGCAGAAGAGTAAGGTATAAATTGAGCAAGGCAGGTACCATGATTGCATCAAATCTTCCATCCTCTCCAAGCTGAGACAGGAGACACATCAGCAGGTGCCCAGGAGTTTGAAATATGTTTCACTCTGTGCTGAATTCTTGTTCTGGAGGCCAAGTTGGTGGGAGAAGAGCGGATCAGTTATTTCTGCTGAGTATATCTTTGGCAAATTTACCATGCATCTGAACTCAATTATACACGTGCATGCATGACATCTTATTTCAATAAATTATTGGGAACAGGGCTCGGGAGTTGCAAAAATAGATTTTTTTTTTTTTTTTCCATTTGCTTTTCTATTATACCTGCTGACCCAGATATTTCACAACCTTTGGAAGAGAAAACAATTCATATGAGATTGGGAAGATGTGGAAAATGCCTCTTTCATCTGAGATTTGCTTGGCACAACATTGAATGGCTTAGGTAGAAGGAGGCTTCTTTTATTTTGGGTTAACCCAGGCAGTATGTGGTAAATGCTAACATTAGATAGTGGACTTGTATTCAAGTACCCTAGTACTGCAAGAATGAGACAAAGGATCTGTAAATGCCTAATTTTGATGCTAGATCATCTACAGTTTTGCTGTTTGTAAACAAACATATGGAGGGCATAAAAAATGTAATTGCAATTGGTGGGGAGAAGTATTAAAGAAGTTTGAAATCTGTCTAATATTAAAACACAAATTTCAAGCGGTTTTAGTTGGTTGGTTGGTTGGTTTTGATTTTTGAAGCATAAGCAGATTTTCACCAAAGTTGAAATTTAGTTTCCAAAACTTGCATGTTTCCTTACAAGGGACAAGAGGCTGGTAAGCCCATGTCACAGCACATTGCTAAACAGGGTTATTAGTTCAGGCACAAAGTGGTGCAGATGCATGCAGTTTAGAGCTACTGCTTCTAGATTCCTTGGGTTTCAGCCCAAACATAGCCCCTGAAGGTCTGCTGTACAAACTGGGAGAACCTGGACACATCTCCAGAACCTAATCGTCTCAGGCATGCACTCAAGGCTGCTCATAATGGTGTTCTTTGATTTCGGAGAGCCTTAGACAACACATTTTTGGGCTCCACAAATTACATTTGCTGATGGCAATTTTTTTGTGAAAAATTTCTGAGAAGAGCAAGAGCATGATGCCATCTTTAGTTGATGGGGACATTATCTTTTACCCTTTGGCAAAAATACAAATAGCTCCAGTAACCTGTGACATGTCTGCCCTAACAAAAAGAATCCCCACACTACTGGAGCCGACTTCCTGAGATATTGTTTGATGAACTGGCCTAGATTCTGGCATGCAGAGGATAAAATTGTCCACATCCATCTTCATGTTTAGGTGTAAAGACAAAGCTAATCTTTTCCTTTTCATTCTTTATCAGCAAGACTCATGCAAGGCTAGTGAACGTGTGCTGGCTAGGAAGAAGTAAAGGATATTATTTAAAAAAAAACAACTTCAGTATTCTGCTGATGAGCATTACACTGGTTCCTAAACAGTTACAGAACACAGGGCTTCCTTTGAAGGTATTTTCAATTACTAATGCAGTTTTAGATATATTTAAGTTGGAAAATGTTGAAAGCTTCCAGACCATATGGGTAAGTATTTGTGGTAAAATTTGACAAATCTCCTATATTACAGTAAAAACAAGTAAAACCCATTGGGTTGTTACTTGGTAAAACCCATTCAAAACTATGTCCAGGGTAAATTTACTACTTCCTAATTAATTGTTGTACTGTTGATTTGAAATTATCAATTAAGGCCTTTAAATCCTCCATGATAAATAATATCTGATTCAACTTTTTTTATCAATTGTTTTAGGGCTTAAGTAGTGCTGTAGAAGAAAGGAAACCTCAATGTACTTTGAATCTTAGAGACTAAGCATCTGACAGCACAGTATATGTAGCACTATTTACTGCGATGATAGTTATGAGCACCCAGTTAACTATGCATTTGGACTGTTACCGTTTTTATTTAAAGTTGATAATTTGCCATAGCTCATCCTCGTCCCCAAGCAGCTACAGCCCAGGCCTTAAGAAAATTACAAAGCTATAAATGGGAAAGTAGCTAGGGATAAAACATTGTGCTAGACTCCAGAAAATAACACATAGGTTTTCAGAAGAGAGCTACAATGACTTGAAAGTAAGATTTAAAGCATGACTTAGGGAAACCTTCAGTGAATATTTTCCACATGACATATAAAACTGAACTTTTTTGATAATGTCTGGAGCTGATGCATGATCCTAGTAGCATGAAAGTAAGAACCAAACTGGGCCTCAACTCTTATTATCATCTGAAATTCATACCATTGAGTGCACTTCATTTCTGCCCCTGAGAAAGCTTTTTTTTTTATGCTGAGAGGGGTTGCACTGATCATTAATCACAGGCTTGATCAAACAGTGCCACCAGAAATACTAGATATGCATAAAATTCATAACTGAACCTACACCAATGATTTTTATCCTTTCCACATTATATGCGGAAGTGATGTAGAGAAAAACAATAACATACACAGAATAAAAGCAAAAAAAGGACTTCTTCATATAAATCAGGTCTTTCTTGAGGGATGCATTAAGATGGTACTCTTCATCTTTAAATTCTTTAATACTGTATTTTTCATCCTTAATATGGGTGGATAGTTTTCAAGCCAAAATGAATGTACAGTTTCAGATTTAAAAGAAAAATAATCCTCTGATTGCTTCCATTTCACTTGCATACTTTTTCTAAATTCAACCTCATAGAAGCACATTTCCTTTATATTCACTATATCATATTTAGATCTACATATGCTATTGGGCTAAAGGGCATTCAGACAGCTCAAAATGCTCTTAATTAATAATATTGAACATAGACATAGATATATATTTGTCTGATATGTGTGATAATGGCTTGATTCATGAATGAATAAAGTAAAGAATATTCTTATCTTTAAATATGTCTCATCTATATTCTTTCTGTGCCTTGATAATCGCACAGCATGAAATTAACAGTGCTTCTGCTGTAACAGGTGTAACAGATGCATATAAATGTTTGTGAATTTTGAGGTCTAGGATAAGCAAAAAAGATTCAAATAGATTCATATCTGCCTCTGATTCTTTTGGTGATTTTCAGGTAACTTGGATCAAGTCAGAGAAAATCTGCCCTTAGTCAGGTGATCCTTAGTTTTACTCTACATCATACTGATGTTATGAGACTTAGTTACTGGAATTAGGGCACTTAAATGTGTTTCATGCTTTTTCAGGAGAGATTCTTCATGGGATACCCATTCCATCAGTGTGTGGAATGTGTAGCTAAAACAATACCAGATAAACTACTCACAGGGAACTTGAATCACCAGAAGCCTTACTGATTCTAAAAAGATGAGAATCTGTGCAACATATTCTTGAGCACCATCTGCTGGTAATCCAAAGGGTCAAAAATATCTACAAAATCATCAACAAATATGTTGGTCAACAAGTTGAAGCTGTACATAGATGTTTTCTATGTTGTTCTATTCATTTGGTGTTTTGTGATTTGCTTTGGTTTTCTTGTGGTGGGTGGGGGACTCAGATATCTATATAAAGTTCAATATCTTGGCCAAAACGCAAAACATGATGATTTGGGTTGTGCTGCTACAATACCCCCTGATATGTGTAGTTTTCTTACTCAACCTCATCAATTGGTAGACCTCTTTGGCCAGCTACACTTCCCACATATCCCACACTCCACTCCTTCCTTTTCTTCCCTTTGTCAAAGTTCAGAAGATGTATTCTTATGCAAAAGAAGCATTTATAGCTACAGATGGTTCTTTAACCAGAGTCATTTGTTTCATTCCAGTAGGCAGTTTCACTGTGCAGTGCAAAGCACAGCTTTAATGACATAGATGCACCTACAGTAAAAGTGTTTCAACAGTTTTACATACCTATCAACATGGACAGTACAGACACAGCTGAAGGGGAGGTGGAAGGCAGAGTCCTTTTTGAGCCCTGGATGTGGGATGTGTCTGCCAGCTCATGCAAGGAAGGCAAGTTGTCATCAAGACTTTAAAGAAACTGAAGAAAATAAGAAAGAGTTGGGTGTTGCTGCAGGAATATTCCTTAAGAGAAGCTATTCCTTTTCTTGTGTTAACTGTCAAGGCCAGGAGAAAGCAAAGCAGGATGATTTTTAGTCTGTGATGCCAGCGGGTATTTTGGTTTTAACAAGGGAAAGACACCAGCCCTCTGCTGACCCTTGTCTGCCTTCACAATATTTTAGGGATATTGATTACCTTCATGCTATGGAAACCAGTGGATTGTCCAGTGGCAGACTTGGATCTACCCAGTAAAGTACCAGAGGAAAGTCAAACAGAAATGCCAAAAATAAGAACAATAGGGCATGTTGGAATGAGGCTAGGAAAGCATTTGAAAGGTCTGATTATTCAAGGAGGAGGTTAGCTGCAGTTGAACTACTACAGAACTGAGGGGCTCAAAATATTTATAATATTATATTCCTTAGTGTACCAAAAAAAGACCAGTGTCAAGCAGCCAGTCTACCACTCAAAAACAGTGTACTCAGTCCTTCATGGCTGAAAGTACATAATGGGAAATTAATTAGACTGTCCATGTAAAAATCAGGAGTATTCCCAGTTTAGTGAAAAAAGTGCCATACCTGCAACTTATTCTTGCACCACTTATGAAAACTTAACTGCTCATTAAAGCCATAACAAAATGAATATTCTGCTCTTACTTTTGCACCTTATATTTTTCTTAAAGACAGAAAAATAAAAATACTGGGGGAAAAAAAAATCTTTTACATCTAAAAGACCAAGATAAAAAGTATTCTGTATGTTTAACAATTGACTAATAGTATATATGTTTTCTCTGCTAAAAGATCTCAATCTCTGCCTGAAAGAAACATTCTGAACATCATGAAGTCATCTAAACATTTCCTTCAATCATAGTAAATTTAAGCAGGATTACTCCAGCAATATTAAGACTTTTGATTCTGCTGACAAAGTTTCAATTTTTCCACCTAATATATACCTCCCATTTCTCCAAGCCACAGGAAACACTTTCCAAAACCAAATCTCTACAACAATCCCTCTGGCTTTTTGGTTTAAAGGAATTTTGGCCTGTGGCAGTGGTTATGAGAGATGGAGAAATTGGGTTACCTGTCAAAAGTCTGGCAACAGATGATGATCAGATAAGTACCACAAAGCCTTGACTTTGCGTTCCTCACACCTTGAGTCTGCATATGGACCAAGCTCTAATGACCCTCTGGGGAATGCCTGCCACCAGAGTAAGGGTAATTAGTCATGATGATTCAGACTACAAGGATGCAAATAGCTAGTGTTTATATTTAGATGTCAAACTGAGGTAAAGCCTAAGGAAAGAAGAGGCCAATTCTGAGTGAATGAAGATATATTGCTGTGGTTTTCCTCATTACAATGAAGGAAGAAGAGCAGGTTTAAAGCTTTTTTAATTTGTTTTTACAGTTTGAATACAAAATAAAATGTTTAGTTCAATGAGTTAAGAGATAAAATCACAAAACTACTGAAGAGAGGTGGTTTCTTTTTACCCTACTGCTTGGTGACCAAGACTGTGATCCAGGAAAGAGATACCATGTTACAATTCCTTCCTCTTCTTCCTGAAGTATGAGAAGATACCTATCTTCTCACACTTCAACATTTGTTTGTATCAAATAACATGTCCTCTTTTCTGTGGTCTTCTCTCTGTGCAAAGCTATCTTCCCATCCTGCTTTCAGCTGTCCTATTGGCAGAAAAGTATTCTTCCCGTCATCTTTTTGTGCAAATTTACAAGATAAATACCATAATCTAACTATATGTGATTAGGTGTTAAATACTACATGTTTATAAGCATGCTATACATGTTTTTTTTCTTAGTTTCCAAAAGAGGGAATGGAGAGAAGGACAAGCCCAAGAATAATGACAGACCTGGGAAAAACTTTTAGAGTATTTTATTCTCCTATGCTCCTGCCACTATGCTCATTCATGCTAGCACACATGATTCATCCACTTTATGCAGCTGCAACTATTTGTGAAAGCATCCTTTCATTTGTGAATGTAAAGCTCTTTTTCGTTTCATTAAGTATTTCATCAAGGTATCATCACAGTTTGTTTGGCTGTTTCAGTTTGTTGGGTTTTTTTGCTGAGTGTGTATACCATAGCTTTTCCAATAACACAGGTCTCCTTACAAGATTTTATTTCAAAAAAGGAATTGGGGCTGTGCATTTCATTAAAGACAATACAAAAAACTCTCCTATAGTAACACACACAAACACAGGTATGAACACAAACAAATAAATGAGAGTAAGTCTTCTGTGACAGCACTGTTTTCCACTGTCTGAGTGACTAGAAACTCCGATGCTCTTTATAAATACAACTTCTCTCCTTTCAAGCTTTAAATAAACATCTGTGCTAATTGCAGATAGCAGCAGAATACAGGACTAAGTGTTTTAAACCTGGCATGGGTGTGAAAGGGAATAAACAAGGTACAGTAGATTAAACACTGTGGAGTTCTGTTTTTGTCACTTCAGAGTATATAGTAAAGAGTCTCATGCTATTTTACTGCTTCTGTCCTTGTAATGCATGTCAGATACTTATAATTTATGATGCAGAGACATTGCTTCATGAGTTGCACTTCCTTTTAAACTGATGCTGAACTCGTTAGTGGGGGAAATGTGACAGGTTGATAGTGGTTTCTTATCTGCAGATTAAACATTGTCAGAATAATTCATGGCCAAACAACTGTTAGAACTGTAATGTTTTTATACTTACAGATGGAGTGGACTGCTCACTAAGGATTTGAGCTCCAGCAAACAGGCCCCCACCATCATCAGTCTGAAGCTCATTCATTGCAATCCCATCCACCAGAGCTCAGGGAGGAAACATTCTGAAACTGAATTTGCTGAGCTTGAAGGAAATGTCCCACACACTGAAGCTACCAGTACTCTGAGAAGCCAAGGATGACTGTATTTCCAGCCATCACCATTCAAAAATAATGAGTCAAGCTCCAAAAGTAAGATTTACTTGAAAATGATAACATCTTGGGGTGCGGTGGGGTGGTGGTGTGTGTGCAATGTTACTGCTCTTTTCATCCTCTCAACTTTACATCATTGAGATATTTGTTTTGAAACTTTTTGACTATCAGTCAAGGCTGAAATCTTGATTTCCATTTTTTTTTTGAGCAAAGGCTAGCAGTTCCTTTGAAATCCTGCAACTCAGAGATGAAGATTTAGAAAATGTACTCTGTGACTTGTGACAAAAATCACCAAAGCTCACTCTATAAAGATCAAAATCTAAACGAAGACTTGCTAACACAAGTTTAATTGCCCTGTTGAGCTAGATCAACTTACAACAGCTGAGAATGTAGTTTTGTCTCTAATTTCAACAGTGCATATAATCCAGCAACTGTGCAAATGGGTATTTTAATGTGTTCCTTTAGAATCAGAGTATACTACTTTAGTATTCTTTACAAGGATGCAAGAGTGGATTCAGGTTTGTACAGTTTGTACTATAGCCCGCTCCCTGTTTGGTGAATTGCATCCCAGATAGTTTTAAATCCAAATCTTCACTGTTGAAATGTACAAATATTCCAAGGGATTATTGAGGCTAGCAATAAGATTACTAGTGGTTTTAGCACTGCCTCATTGTGTCTGCCCATTAATTGCCATACAAATACCTTTTTTATCTTCTTTCACTATTTTTGTACATTCACAGGACTCATGGAAGGTTCTGAGGCCACGCCTTCAGAGGGTGACTCCTACCTCTAACTTCCATATCATAACATATAGCATAAATCCTAATTAAAGAAGATCAACAGCAAGAAGACTGCCTTACAACAGATAAGTTGTTTTCTTCTTTCCAAGTTTATTGTAAAAAATAAAAAATTCAGTATTTTTTAAAAGAGAAAAAGACCCCTGTAAATAAATAAGCAAGCAAGTGGATTTTTAATAATGCATGATGACTTATTTTAAGAATAATATTCATGAAAGAGATACGATTTTTATATGCCCAAAATTCCCAAATAGCAAAATATAATTAGAGTTGTTGAACAAATAAACCTGTTAAATACACAGTATTACCAGGCAAAATGGCTATACATTTATCACTTTGCCACTTTAATTACACTGACTGCCGCTCTTCATGCATGTATTAATATCTCACTAACATCATGAAGGCTGAGACATAGATTGCAAAGCACTGACTTAAAGATTTTTAGGCAGGCAGAGTGTAGTTATGACAAGTATTCCATACTTTTACAAAGAAGTCTTAGAATTGAATCTGATTGTTGGTTTTATTTGGATATTTGTTGTTTGCGGTGCTGAGAAACTCCATCTCCCTAAAATAGTAAGTAATGAAGTGCTGGATTGGACAGCCTAGCTAAAGTGGGTTTCGGACACCACAGGTAAAGAGACTCAGCCTGAGATTCTGAAAATAGCTGAAGTGTGAAACTCACAGCAGATACTCAATTTATCTTGAGAAAAGAAAGGAAAGGAAAAACAGTATGGCATTTCTGTGTAAATAAAGACTACTATTTTAAGACTGTTCAGATTATTTCAGGCAATTTTGCCTCATCATTGATTGGCTAGATATGGTCGTGAGTGGGTGTACTAGCTATTCCCAAAAAAAAAAAAAAAAAAAAAAAAAAAAAAAGAAAAAAGAAAAAAAGCAGATACTGGCTAATAACAGAATATGGATGTTACTTTCCACATTCCAGGATTTAAAACGATCTTGTGAGCTTCTCAGTCTTTGACTTANTTTTCAAAAAAAAAAAAAAAAAAAAAAAAAATATTCAGGAAATTCATTCCCATGGGATGAACTTTTCTGAACCTGGAAATGAGCAAAGAGACTTGGAAGTGACTTTTGACCATTTGGATGAATGATGCCAAAGGCCTTCAGCACATTGTAATTCTTATAATGTATGCAGCACTGCCCCTGTGTTTTGAAACTAGAAGCTGCTAAACACTGTCACTGGATCCGAGAAATCCCTGGTAATGTGATCTTTGGTTGAACAAAATTAGGGAGAGATTCTCACACAGTGTATCACCTAAAAGACCCACTTACAAAGAGATTATTAAACGTTAATATTTGACTAATACCTGTTAAAACCATATTACAAGTATGAGTAATACATGTTACACAGGGTTGTAGGCATCTCAGAAGAAAATGTCTAGACCATTACTTTTCCAAAATATCAATGCTTATGTAGGCCATCAAGTCAAACGTGAATATTTAACTGAGCCCAGTTGTATGTATTTAACCACTCAGTCACATCCTATTTTCTTCATGCTCCCTACCTCATCCAGAGTACAGGAAAGAAAACATCACAGTATACACAAGGCATCTTTAGTTAAGTTATCCAGAATTTGCAATAAGTTTGCCTGCTATGTGAATTTGACACAAATACAGTATTTTTTTTTTTTTATAAAACAAGAATTTCCAGATTTGATTTATGTTTCTATAGCTTTTTTTAAAAAAAGTGCTTTAAAATCTAGATTAGATATTATCTTGTAGAAGATTCTGTAAAGTTCCTTCATTTCTGCTAAAATAACAAAATTCCTACTTTGTAACAGAAACAAAAAATCTATCATCTTATATTTCAAGTAATGGAAAAACAGATTTTCAGCTGGTGTAAATTACAAACATTCTCATGTACTCAAAAAAAGCTACACTGATTTACTCCACTGTGCTTGAGAATAGCCTTATACTTTAGAACAATAATGCCTATTAGAAAACATGAAGAAAGCCAATTTTTTTAAAGGTACTCAAAAATGAAATTTACGGGAAAATCCTTTGGCAGAATGGCACTGTCAGAGAATAACACAGACCACTAGAATAACAACCATGCTATCAAAACATAGCCAAAGGAACACAGTTTGAAAAGGATTAGAGTATCATTATCAATGACATGAAGAAAAAAAGATAAGAGCAGCTTAAATACTGCTTGTCATTGCATGCACCTAGCTCAGCACCCAGCTTAAATAATGTTCAGGCAGCTGCCTTTAGATATACCCAATATTACATGTTAATGTAAAAGTTAAGACTGCCAAGATTTTTTTTTTTCCTTGTTCATTCAAATGGAAACAGCAGAGACTATGTTAAACTTTTTTACATGGTGTGTACTGTGATTGCAAAGTTGAAAACCAAAATGTTCAAGGCCAGGTTGGATGAGGCCTTGGGTGTCACAGTTTAGTGTGAGGTGTCCCTGCTTATGGCAGGGGGGTTGGAACTAGATGATCCAACCCTAACTATTCTGTGATTCTATGATTCTATGTTCTGAGTGGCAGCATGACTGACAGCTGTCCCATGCTCTGCAGTATAGTTAAAAAGGCAACACACCAGGCAGGACTCAGAATATGCACTGGACTTCAAGTTCTTAATAAAAAGACTCTGACCTTTCTCAATGTTAATCTTATCCACATATCTTCACCACACAGTAGCTCAGATTTCCCACCTTTAGAATGAATAAGAAGAGTGCTTGTCTACTTGGATAATACTGGAAAAGAATTTAATATCTACCTGTCACAAGGAAATGCCTGTTCAACAGATAGTGGAAAGGCAATTAGGGTTCTAGCCCTGATTTTATGGTAAACACATGAGGTAACAATAGGCAACTCCTATTTAAATTTTAATTTCTTTGCTTTCCCTCCCTGTCTTGTATTGGCTGCTAGAGGGTTTATGGAGAGACTGTCCCTTGTTGTACACTTTGATCAGTTTCTTTTCTAATGCCTAGCACAGAGGAGTCTGTTAATGGTAACACTGTTCAGAGCATCTGTCACTGTAATTTGAAGAATTTTTTAATTATTTTATATAACCAGAAAAGAATTGGTTTAACACACTGAATATATCAGACTATAACCCCACAAATCCTGAAAGTAATGATAAAAGAAACACAGTGTAAAATTGAAATTTATGTCAACTTGATAGGCTACCGTGGCTCAAGAGGAATTACAGTCTGTTATTCAAAAAGCCAAATACACAGTGGTTAAATACTAGAAAATTTTTATGAGACAAACAGCAGTATTCTGAGTTCAGAAAAAAGGCCGTTCTGAGGCACGACACAAATGGCATCTGTTGAAATACTTCAAGCACAAGGAAATCTGAGATAACATTCTTTCTTTTTCAGGTATGGCAGTCTCTATCATTTCCCTCAGTAGATGGATTAAAATGATGACAGATGAAAATCCATTGCCAAAGTAAATGAAGGATCACATTTAGATACGTAATTACTTGGTTCTAGGCCATTTAAAAATACAAAAAAAAAAAATGGAAGCTAAAACACAGACTCAAAGACCTAGCCTGGTGATATTAAATTGTTCTTTGACATTTTACCAACTGTCAGAAACTCAAAGTAGCAGTGCATTTCTATCTATAAAGATCACAGTTGCGGTGATGTGCTGTCTCTTTCCCTTAGCTTTAGTAAATGCCTTTTAAACCACAGAGCTTTCAGCTATAGCAGGTGCACAAAATTATCTTCTTCAAGAAACACTGTCCAATTCTTATACATGCAGATTTTCCAGATATTCTGTATGATGACATAGGTAAGTCCTGTTGCAGTGTTGAAGACTTGGCACAAAACCCTAACCCTACTGAAATAAATGGGATTTATTCCACAGATTTCAGTCAGGCTTGAATTTCACCTTCGGATGAGAGAATAACCACTCAATACTTCAGTTCCTAACCATTCCCTCGAGTCAAATAGGACATAATGTATTTCTATGATACTTCTCAGAGCCACTGTTTTTTGTTTCAATGTGGTGAGCAATGCCAGCCATGCTGGAAGCTTTTCAAATTGACTTAGTGTGAGATGTTAGCTTGCTGCCCGAAGAATAAACTTTCATCTTCTATTTGCTGAGTGCATTAGGGAATGTTTCAGACATGTTTTGCAGGACAAACCCTTTTGTTTTGCTAATAAGGCTCATGTACAAACTTCCAGTGGGAAAACATCTGTTCTAGAAATCTGTCCTCCTAGATACAGCTGGATTCAAGCTACAGACTTTGGAACCACATCCAAACATTCCCAAAGTTCAGCAGTGTTTGGACCAAGGTGTTGGACTGAAGTCATTACAGAGAAATAGGCCAGGTTTGAGATTTAAGCTTCCTACACTTTCAGGGACACTTTGGGATTTTGTCTCAGGTCCAGCTCTGCTTCTTGGTTATGAACACAGTCATTTAATGTTGCTATGGGCGTACAGGAAACCCCTGTGCATAGTGACATAATAAAAGCATGTGTCAGTCAAAGGAACTGAGATTTAATTAAAAGTGACTCTCTAATTACACTTAGTTCATCCACCAAAGAAATTCACAAACATCTGCCTCAGTGCACACCTCAGGTAAACAATACAACATTATCCGTAACAAAATCAAAGCCTCTTATTTTATTTTCTAACAGAGTAAGCTAACTAGCATCTAAGGGCTTTCAGCTCAGGCATGTTGCTAATTTTGGTTTCATAGTTAGCTTAGTTTTAAATTTAACAATAAATGGGGAGTCAATTATGCTTGGGTTTTTAAAATCTGTAGTTTTGGTTCCGGTCTTTAATAAACAGTCATCCAATAAAAATAAACAAGAAGGAATTCAAGGAAACCCTGAAAAAAACCCAGGGACCTCTGTGAACTTCTAAAATGAAGGATTAAACTCTTTTGAAACATCTGCTGCTCAATAGCCTTTATCAGGTTGAAAGTTTTAAACACAAAATCTGTTACTGGAAAACATATAACAGATGTTACTTGTTTATTATCTTATATACAATTCAGTGTTTATTATCTTATATACAATATGCAAGTATATAAGAGAAGGAAAATGTAGAAGACAAAGATAGTAAGAAGTCATCTGAAGATACCCATGTTCCTCCTGGATATGATATCCAGATATATGTCAGTGAAGGGGCCACACTGAAAGTCACAGCTACCTAAATAATTAAAAAACATACTGCGCAAATGAACTGTGCAAGTAGAACCAAACAGCCCAGAACACTAACCTGAAATAACAAATTGCCATAGCAAATGATAGCCAAATCAGTAGCCCAAGAATTAAATACTGTTCTAAAACCTTGTTAAGAGAGATGTTATTTACCAATGAGCAAAAATAATGCAAATTATAACATCAGTTATTGTACCTGTGTAACACCTGACACAAGAGGAACACTAAAAGGAAGCTCAAAGGCCACTGAAGCTGATGAAGCCATAGTTACGCAGACCTCTTTCAAGCTGAAACAGTGTCTGTTCTACTCCCTCCTGCTGTTGATGGCCTTTAGCTTCTTCCCCCACTTGACATGTGCCAGCACAGCTACATACCTGCACAGTAAACTGGAGCAAAGGGAAATTTTTGCTAAGAAATACCTTTCTTTGCTAAGAAATACCACATCATTATTTTCTTACAGGGAGTGAGCATGTAAGGAGGTGGTAGCAAGATGCCTCAAAGGACACCAAACACAAAATGGCAGCCAAAGACTATTTCTGTAGCTGCAGTGAGCTTTAGGCTGGGCCTTATCTCTGTTATCAAAGGACTTGCTGCACAACTATCATCTCTCATCTCAAAAGAGAGAGCCAAGCCTTGTTCGTTTCTTCTGCTGGCATTAAATGATGCTGGCAATGACCATCCCAATATTTTCTATGTATTTTCCTCTCCAAGTGTAATAACTTATATTATTTTTTGGATGACATAAGAGGCTGTAAATGGCGCAAATATTCAGGAAAATTTACATGTCATACATGCTATCTAAAATGCTGCAGTTCTGTAAAGCTGGGAGGGAGAGGCACTTTGTATATTGCACAAATGAACAGTCAGTACAAGAAGGACAGCTCGCCACTGAATGAATGCTGCATCATTCTCTTTTAGGGAAGACATATGCTTGTGAGCAAAAGTTCCTGCCATGAAAATGCTGCCATTGTAAAACACCCAGGGTATTCTCAAAACTGTGCCTGATGCAGAGAAGAGTTTTCTCTAAAAAGGGTTGGAGCCAAGCGCCTCAGAAGCATGATAGAGGACTACATGACATGTTATTTTACCACAACTACTTTGGTCTGACAAAGAGATTGAAGGAATCTAGGTTTCTTCCAGCCTCCACTGCAGGACTTCAGTGCAATATTTTGGCTTGTCGCAGGCTATGGCACAATGAGGCAAGTGTGTGAAGCAGATGGTTCACCTCACTCATCATGAGTCCAAGATAGATGAGAAGGGAGGCAGCTCTTGGGAGATCTCTTACAGCCTGGCAGCAGTTCTGTCCATTCCAGTGCTTCTTGCACAGATCTGGCAGGACCTAAGCACTTCAGAATAATCCCTCTCCTTGCTTCCTCCCCTCCCCGTCCCCTCAAATCCACATAGTTTCTTTCTGTGTGGATCTTGACCCAGCACTCAAGACAATCTTGATAGGTATAATCAGGAGTAAAAGGTCACTGCTGGTGGAGTTTGTTCTGAGCCAGGACTGTTAGCACACGCTCTAGAAGACATCACAAAGTAAGCATGGTTTTAAAGAACTAGCAGTCAGGTAGATTTGTACATGTTTTGCCTGGAAGCAAAATTAACATAAAGTATTTCTCTTCTCTTGAGATTAAATGGGGCCCTTAGAAGCTAAGGGTGACTAACGAGTTTAGCACCCTCCTCAAGTCTTTAGAGACAAGATAGGAGCATTCTGTGTATTCCTCTTTTAATTGCTTTTAGACAGAGGACTTTAAGTATCAGACAGAGCAGCATTTTTACATCCCAGTATTTAACTACCTTCCCTCTACTGAGACAAAATCCAAGGAATAGAACACTAAAAGACATGATAAAAATAAGGGCTCCCTCTGTCAATATAAAGGTCCTTTTGATGACCTTGGGTTGCTAAGAATAAAAGCTTTCAGACCTCTGGATCTTTTGCAATCTTAAAAAAAGAGTCAAAGAGCCACTTAATAAAATGTCTATATGAAGAAATGTGGCCAAGTATCATCATGATTGAAACTAATCAGCATTTGTGTTGGCAACAAATCAGATAAGGATTTAATGGATACAGAGTAGAGTCAACCTTCCAGCCTAAGGGGCTATACCCCAGCTGTATTAAGCTGGCATATCCTAGTGTGAGTAAAATGGACAGAGTTTGCCCTTGCAAGACTTACTCAATATGTCACACTCAGGAATTATTATGGAAAAACATGGGAGTTTTTGATCTCCCCTTCAAACATAAAGTATAAAAAGACTTTTCTATTGGTGACAAAAAACCCCTTCAACTCCATCAGTGTTGTGCATTCTACCAGGACTCAAAGTAAGACACCATGTCCCTTCCCTTTAAAGATTCCCAAGCTGAGATGAATTGGAAAATTATAAAAGCCCTTGTACCCCAAGTTAAAAATGCAACATTTTCATACTGTGCTGTTCACAACATATGGGCTCACTTTACTTAGAAGAGAGAAGAAAAATGTTTCTACCTCAAGATGCAGATCCCAACTGAAAAACAGTAAGCTTGCCAAAAAAGCAAGAAAAAAGGGGGGAAAAAAAAAAAAAAAAAAAAAAAAGACATCTTTTTTTTTATGATCTAGTTTTGATTTGAAAAGCGTAAAAATTGATACAATCTTCCATAAATTAGAACTCTCTGGAACTTGCAGCTGTTGAATGAAACAGATATCCCATGAGTTTTATAACTAAAAATTATGGAAATTGCCAGCAATCACAGGGGAAATTAGAAGTTCTCCAAATCTGCTAATGAAAATGGCACTCTTGATATTGGCAGTGCTTGCTGGGTTCTTGTTCTCAGCCATGTCTACAAGCTATGTCTATACTAAGATTTAATGTGGACCAATAGGAGATCATAGAAGCAGTCAGTCCTGAAAACTCACAGTATACATATTTCAAGGAGTTTTATCTTGAATACTTCCCTTGTGGACTGCACTCCAAATACTGAGGGAATAAGGTTGTATATACTCATTGAATACATAATTTGGTTTAGTTTAATTTAAACAGAATCCAGTTATGAAGCCTGAGCCTTCCGTGTAATGGAAAGAACAGCACAATTACAAGGGTAAAATCTGGAGATTTGCTTCTAGAGGCTACACTTAGTCAAACTAAAAAGCTAATGTAGATATCTCTCAAAGAAGATGAGGAATAATTTTGATTAGGCAAAGAGGAAAATAAAAGAAGATATCCTTGCTGTGTGGACAGATTCACCTCCCCTGCAGTATTCCAGCCCTTCCATGTCCATCCAAATAAATCTCAGAGGTACACAGTCTTGCCCAGGACATGTTTAATTGATTTACTTAAACAAGTTTGATCTTACTTTGCCATACATAATACTGTAAATCAAAAAGCAACAGCTCATCTTCCTGTACCCTCAATCATATAAGTCCTCCCACTCATGAAATATGACTGCAAAAATAAGTATGGCAGCTGAGGCTGTCCATGTTTTATGGCTGATGGGAGTCCTCACAAACAAAGCAAAACATCTTATTTTATCCAAAGTAGGCATAACTAAGTCGTGTAAAGAATCACACAGACAAATCCAGCTGAAGTTAAGCATTTGGGTCCAATCCAAAGCCTACAAAAATCAAGTCAAGACTTTCGTGGACCAGACACATCCTGCCTTTCTTCTGTATCACCACAGGATGAACAATTAACAATCAGAGGAGAATTTATGAGTCGCTTTCGGTCTGACTTGCTCTCCTGAATAATTTTCATTGCAAACTAAACTCTTTGTGGATCACTGCCATTCATGAATTCTCAGGTAATGCCAGTTTTAAGGCTCATATCTGCCCCTGATAACTTGTTACCTGAAAAATTAGAAATTATATTTTTTTTTCCAGACCATAGATATCTGCAGAAATTATGTTCATCAGTACCTGGAGTGTTTTGTAAAAACTGAGTGTTGCTGTAATACAAGAAGACAATCAAGCAGCACGAAGACAAGTACGAAAAAGGCACTAAGAGCCATCTTAAGACTTTTCAGCAATGTAAAGAAAACTGAACTATGTGATTCCAAAAGAGGACCAAGTTCAGTTCTTGTCACTGAGACACTATCAGATCTTGTTCTTGGGTGGAAAAAGGAAGGCCTTTGGAGATAGTGGGAAAAACATGACTCTGAAACTGGGTTTGGATGCCACAGGGCTAATGAAAGGAAATGGACTAGAAGGGTCACTGGGATGTGGAAGCCTGTGTTATATTGGGAAGAGGGAATTTCATACCCACCTCATATATAAACCTGCAGGCCTTCACTCCATCTCTTTTCCTATTGTAGCTGGCTCTGGACACGTCAGTGACATGGGATCATAGTTAGATAACTGCTATCTTTTCCAAAACTTTCCAAAACTTCATCCTTTCCAAAACTGCTTCCACAGCTTGCAAGAAAGCAGAAATGATGGGACAGACAGTAATCCCCTTCTTCACCTTATTGTCAGTGAATGATACACCAAAACATTTCCAAGACTGGTCTGGCCTCGGAGTGGAGGAGCTCTGTGGCAGGCCTGTATCTCTTGGTAAGGCAGAAGTTAGGGGACATTTGTGGATCACCTCCTTTGGAAGACGGTGGGTATCCCACTTTGGATGCTGAGTACACTGCTCCTTGTCTGCATGACTGAAGGGGAAAGGACCAGAGAATGGAATCTGTTGTCAAGACTTGTGTCCCTGCCTCTGCCTTGAAGTTTCCACCATGTATGTGTTTTAGTCCATGGAGGAGGAGAGTGTGCAAAGACAGTGAACTGCCTTAATGGATGCATAGGCTACCTAGGCAGAAGAAATTTTGCCAATCCAAAGATATTCGGCTTTATTGCTTTGCAAATTTCCTTGGAAAATAGCAAGAATTTTGGCTGGGTTATTTTGTTCTGAAACACAAAATAGAGCTGATAAGAAAAAATAATCAGCAAAATTTCTTTCTATCATAGGACAATAGGATCACTTGTCTTTGAGAAAGTTGCTTTCCAAAGGAAGGAAGTGTTTTTAAATCTTCTCACAAGGTCAAAATATTCCAATGCAACCTATTCAGAATGGTATATTTCATTTTTATCTCTTGAAATTATTTTTGTTGGTAGTTTCTGTAATCCCAAACAAAAACAACAAAGAAATATTTTTAGAAAGGGTAGTTTCGCTTGTAAATTAATGTGGCATGAAACCTCAAATCAATCGTTTTAAGAACTTGATATTAAAAAAGTTGATTTTTTTAATCCTGTTACAGTATAAAATAAACTTAAAAAACACAAGTTGAAAAATCCAACTGCTACTGAGACTTCTTGATTCCTCTGATCAATTCACTACACTTTTCATAGAATCATAGAATCACTTAAGTTGGAAAAGACTTTTAATACCTCCAAGTCTAACAGTTAACTTACCACTGAGGTGTCCACCACTAAACCATGTCCCTAAGTGCCACAACTACAGAGCTTTTAATGATCTTCCCTAGCCCCGCTGGTCACACTATTTCAGATACATTTCTGATTTTTGCATCCTTTCAAGAATTTTATAGACTCTTTGAAGAGATTACTCCACACAGGCCTTAATGATGACTGCAGTACTTTTGCACTTTGGATACTCTTTCCCTTCCTTCTGTTGCATCTCATCCTAGGATGGACAGAAACACAAACCTGGGCCAACTTTAGGGTTCAGAAATCACTGGATTCTTAATACACATCACAGAAATATATTCCAATTTTGCCCCATTAAAATATGAAAGCATTTGTTTTTATTAATTTACCCAGAGCCTTGGTTCCATCTTCTGCATAGAAATGTAATTACAAAAGCTATCTTACACTGTCAGATGTACAACATGTGGTTTTGAAAACACAGATGCCCCTGGACTTCCATCTTTCCACAGCCACTGTTATGTATGAGGGTTTGTTTGCTGTCATGCCACATAGTTCCCCAGACAGGCAAAGCACAACTACACTGGAAATGCCACATTTCTGCTTTACATGAGAATATGCAGAGCTCATACAGGGGGTGTCAAAATATCATTCCCTGCTGTGCAAGTGTGACAAACATATAGACAGCTTTCTCAACAAACAGAGAGAGTAAGAAGAAAGGCATGTTCAACATTTGCATAAATTGCAGGGCTCCACTGACCACAGAATTTCATGACAAGACATGCAGTTGTAGGCTCAAGCGGGCACTGAATTCTGGCAAAATTGGTATAATATGTGCAAAAAAATTCAAAGACGAGAGCTACAACTGTTAGAAATGTTGTATCAATGGGTAGAACTTTGCATCATTGAATTATTCAATGATGCAGAGTTTTAATATAATAGCAATGATAAGAGGGAAAGATAATTCAGTGCATGGAGTTCTTAAATTGGAGCTCACACCACTGGCCAAGTTGTGACTGTGCAACCAGCCATTGCCATTTACCACTGGCAACTGAACAGGTATCAGTTCAGCATGTTCCAGCTGTAAGACTGTGTAACTCACCTTATAATTTTTCATTAGGGTTTTAATGACCCATAAATCTTGTGTCAGAATCCTAAAACATGTTTCATCCTTCTCTCAACTAAGATTTCCCCTCTGACCTTTGACAAGGTATTTCATTTTAGCCTTACTGCAGATCCCCATTTACAAAAAGGGTTAGCACATTCCTATTTTATAAGAGTTCTGTGAACATACCAAACACAGAGCAAGGCACTCAGAAGCCACCATACTAACAGCTGGGCAAACCAGGCAAGAAAAGTAGCTAAGCACAAGGCAGCTAAACCAGTTTGTTAAATGTTTTGTTGTACACTAAACTTTGATTGTTTGTGAGGGCAGATGCACTATGAATTAATAAACAGGTGATACCTTTGTAAGAACTTAAAAATTTATATTATTTGAGAGTTTACATTAGGACACACTCAGAGAGACAGATAAGCAGGCACATGCACATGCACTCATGCATTTATTTGCACATGCAAGTTCAGGTGTATATGAAAAACACATTTCTATTTGCAGGTGCAAACTTATTCCAGTGTTGAAGTTTACAACTCAGGAAATTTTGCACATTTCACAAGGGTGGAAAAAGTTTTGATTTCATGGTAAATATTTCATGAAACAAAGACCAGATGTTTGCCTTAGCTCCTGTTTTTACTCTGCCTTACTTTCCCGGCTGGAGTTATTAATTATACCTTTTATTTTCCTACTGCAGTTCTTAACTCTAAAAGATTAAATGACTTGATTAGCACTGTTTACCTTTTCCTAGGTGGTTTATTGAATGTCACATTTAACATTCTGTCACCTCACAGATTAAGCTAAATTCTTGCAGCCTTGAAGACATATGGCTATTTTTTTTCCCAGAGAGCAAGAGAAGGGCATTTTTTACAAATTTATGAACACATTGCATTGGACATTTTTACTTATTCTTTAACACACTCTCACAAACATACAGCCTGTCCTAGACTGTATGTTATTTATAAATGTTGATACTTAGTTTTTTGGAAATGCCTCCTGGATTTTTATTTATTTTTCCATAAAAACTGTCACTGGGATGGTTACAGAGACTTGTAAAAACTTGGAGTCAACAGAATACTCTCACATGATTTTTCTAACTCTTCCACCTTCTTGGAAGCATATAGAAAAGAATGCAATGAAGTTCACAATTCTTTAGTGGATAAAGAGCACTTAATTCCTCATCCTGGAGCAGCTTATGCTGCTGGACCTATGCTCATGAGGCAATCAATAAATCACCGTAAGAGATCTTTGACACCACTCCATTAGTGACTGGTTAAGACAGTGCCAAGATTTGTGCTTTGAAATCGTCTAATACCCAAATGCTAAAGCTCCCCACTCAATTGAATCTTGAGCCAACCATCAGATGATGGCCATCCCAATGTTTGCATTGGACCAGTATCTAAATCCAGAAGGCTGGTGTGGGATTGCTGTAAAATAAAAAGCAGCCTTAGCCTTAACACACAGGCTGTGAGTTAAAGTGCTTGCAAGCAGCTTTCTCTCTTCACCCTTCTACCCTTAATATCTAGGAATAATATGGGTAGTTAGCAGAAAGCACTTTCAAAAAAACCATAATTTTATATCATTTGAAGCCATGTTCTTCAACACCTATTCAGATTCAGATGTTTTAAGGACTTTTTAGAAAATGTCATAAAATTTCTTTTCATGTGTTTTCTATCTCCAAGAAAACACAAAACTGATAGACCAGCTACTTGCTCTGAAGAGAGAAAAATTTATGTAGGCTCCGACTGTTAATAGTAGAATACATAAGAGTGAACACAGATTTCATCCTCTGCCAAGACAGAGGTCCTACCTAACCACTGGAAGGTGTTCCTCTGCAGATGGAGCCAACGTGAGCTCAGTTCAGTCAATTTTTATAATCATATATTTGAATTCAGACACCTGGTCTTAAAAAACAGATATTTATTTCTTCCAGTTTTCATTCACATACACATATAAATGCCCACAGAGCAGGGGCTATATCTGCATCACAACTGAGCACAGGGATGAGGGACTGCATGGGGCTTGCCAGCTGGAGGAGCTCAAACTACAAAGCTGAGAGCAGCAAGGTCAAACTGAGTAAATTAGATAGCAACCCCCTTTCATTCTTTGCCCCATATGCCAAGCATCCTGCTCACTGGGCACAGGGTAGTAGCAGTAGTACACTGGTTTTACATACATGTGCTGGGAGCTCTGGCCATTGGCACAAGTTCAGACACAATTAAGATTCAGTGAAGTTTCTAAACCTGAAATTATTTTTATTTATCATGGATTATCCCCTCACCCTGCTCCTCTCTGTGGTCTTTCATTCTGGTTGGTTTCCCATTTCATTTACTTCCAAAGTGTTCCCCCCCAAGACTTGAACAAACAAAACCAGATGTGGGACTAAAATGCTGTTTTGTGTCACTGCACCAGCCCTTTGTTTTGTCTTGTTTGTTTAGCTCTAGTTTGTAAGAACTTTGGGGTAGAGGCTGTCAATTGCTCTTTGTTTACATCTTGCCTGCAAAAGGACCTCCTCCTTCTTTGTGGGCTCTTGTACTCTACCACAATAAAGATGACTATTAATAATATGACCTTCAGCTAGCTGGAATGTATTCAGCAATTTAAGGCATTGACATTGGAGAAATCCTTATGAATGCCTGAGATCAAATAACCCTTCCATTTGTTTTCAGGCCTATCTCCAAGCTGTGGTTAAGTAGCTATCATTTCTAACATTTGCATTCCTCTTACCCCATAGTGTGTGTGGGGGATGGTACTATCATAATTATACCACATTCTTCTGGGTTCCATAACGAGCTATTATTTTGCTAATGGAATATTCAAGCAGTCTGCAGTAATTTATCAAATAGTCCCAAGTCCCATTTTCTCTGTGTGAATCTTTTTGTTCACAGGTAAATTGATGTGTGGGGGGTTATCAAGGCTTTTTTGTAATTCAAATTAACCATTCCACCCCCCTCTCTAAAAAAAAAGATCTTTAGACATAGAAAGTTGGGTGGGTTTTTTTTTCTAATGATGTTTAGAATTAGAATTGTGCAGGCTTCCTGTGAGTGGCAATTTCTGCATTTTAATTCATTCTTACAGCAGTTTTGCATTTTAACGCCTAATTTTGAAAATTTGCCTAAACTAGAGGGGAGCAAAATGTAATTCCATTTTTCCTTACAACTATTGTCTGCTCCACTGTCAGATTAAACTGCCAACAATGTAGAGTGCCATTGAATTGGAGATGAGAGAGAAAAAACACCACCTTCTCAGCTTATTTTACTTACAGTAAAAAAAAGACCAAAATCCAAGACCTGGACATATACATAGGCCACACTGAGCACACACAAACATGCATCTCTTCCACCATGTATTTCTCTGTGTAAGAGGAAGAGGGAAGGAGTGTGTGTGTGTTTACATGTGCATGCATGCAGGGTAGGAAGGGGAACAGGTACCTAATAGAAGAACAGTAAATGCAAATGATTTCTGCTACAGACAAAATTTCTTGTCTTCTCAAAAACTGTCTCTGACACAGTTCCTCACTTATCTCCTAAATGCAGTTAGGAAATTAGTGGTTGGCAATGTCAGTGGAGAGTTTTTGCATAGAGTCACAGAACGGCTGAGGTGAGAAGGGAACTGTGGAGATTGTGTAGTCCATCACCTGCTTTAAGTAAGATTGCAGATGACACAGAACTAGAAGGAGTGGTTGATACACCTGATGGTTGTCAGCAAGAGCATGTTGCTCAGGACATTGGTTTTGAATATAGTCATGGATGGAGATTTCACAACCTCTTTAAGAAATCTGTTCCAGTGTTTGACCAATTTAAAAAAAATTAAACCAATTTTTTAAAAAATGAGGTTTTTAATGTTTAAATGGAATTCCCTTCACTTCAGTTTGTGTCCATGGCCTTTCCTCCAGTCACTTGGCACCAGTATGAAAAGTCTGTCTCCATTTCTTTAGTCCTCTCAATCAGGTATTTATACACATTGAGAAGATCACCCCGAGCCTTCTCTTCTCTGGGATGAACAGTCCCTGCTTTTAGCCTCTCCTCATGTCAGAGGCTCCAAGCGCTTACTGTCTGTGGCATTTCACTGGACCCACTGCAGTAAGCCCATGTCTGTCACGCACTGAGGAGCCCAGGATTCCAAATGCATTTCATCAGGGCAAAATAGAGGGGAAGGATCACTTCACTTGACCTGTTTGCAGTGGTCTTCCCAATGCAGTTCAGGACACTGTTAGATTTCTTTGCTGCAAGAACACATTACTGTTTCATGGTCAACTTGGCTCATTCCAAGACCATGAAGGCCGTTTTTTGCCAGGCTAATTTCCAGCTAGTTGGCAGCAGCCTGGCCTGGTGCCTGGGTTTATTCCTTCCCAGGGGCAGAAATTGTCATTTCTCTTTCTTGATCTTCATGAGGTTCCTGATGCCCATTTCTCTAGGTTGTTGACATCTCTCTGGATGGCAGGACAGCAACCAGCTGTATCAGCCACTCCTCCAAGTTTTTTGACATCTGCAGTCTTGCTCAGGTTATGCTCTGTCCCATTATCCAGGTCATTTCTGAAGATACGAAATAATAGTTGCAGGGTTAAATTCTGGGATACAATACTAGTGACTGGCTTCCACAGCTGAACTGTGTCACTGATCTCAAACCTCAGCCCATCAGTTTAATCAGTTTTCAACTCACCTCAGAGTTCACTTCCTTCTTTTTCCTCATCTCATAGCCTACAGTTCCTTCATTTTCCATGAAGATGTAGGAAACAGTACTGCATGTTACAGAGAAAATTAAAAGAAAAAGTCATATGGATAAATTATTGCTTTCATCTGCCCCTATATACATTCTGTCCATCTTGCCTTAGGTCCTGTCTTTCACCACAAATATGACAAGTGGGGTCGCAAGGTGTTCTAGGGAGCTGCCTCTGTAAAGTATATTACACATGGAGTGATTTAGATTTTCAAACCACAGGGTTAATTTTTTTGTTGCATTTGAACACCACATACTGCCACAAGGTTGCATTCTACTTGGGGTGAATACAAGAACCTGTTTACTCCCTTTCTTTTAGTAAAAACTGCTCCCACTCATTTATTGTGGAGTGGAAAACAGAACCAGCTAATAAGCAGTTAATGAGTTTTCAGGTACCGTCCATGAGGCATGAAACTAGAAAATTTACCAACCATAAGGTTTTTCACCCCTGGCATGTTATTTTGGACCAAAATTATAACCTGTAGCCAAGCATTGCTCACAGTGAAGACTTATATTAAAACTGATGCATTGCTGTAGGGTGATGGCGAGGTACAGTTTTAGTTTGTAACTAGCTGGACTTTTCTAATGAAAACCATTCTGTCACACAGAATTTCTTATTTGCTCCAGAAGGTAATTTTTCCATAGCCTTGGCTATACCATATACTGAGACAGGTATCATCTGAATGTGCTGATCTGTTCTAGTATCTTTATTAAAATTGCTGTTAACTTCTTAAGTACTCTAGTGATTGAAATATGTAAGAAACAACAAAATTAAAACAGTTGAACTTCATCAATTACCAGCCAACCAGTCTCTCTAGCCTTTAGTTCATGCCTTCAGAATAAACTTGTTTCCTTCCTCACCTGCTGGATAATCACTGCATGCATGGCAGTGTGAGCTTCTCCTAGCCTTGCACAGTGCTGACTTCCAGTCTTCCATTCCAAGAGCTCACAGCAGATTCTGCATCCTCAGGTGGGGTATCCTGACAGTATAACACAAAAACTAAACAGATCAGATGATACCCATTTTTATCCAGATCACACACAAAGTATTACATGCACTGTTACTGGTAGAGTAAGTTGGGGAGGTAGACAAGAATTTGCAGCTGAGCTAGGAATTCCTACCAGAAGAGGTACAGCCATCAAGGCAATGTGTAATGTGTAAATTTTAACCCTGAAGAAACATTCTGCTATAAACAAGTTATCCAGTCTCTTGCAACTCCCTTAATGCAGGCACTTTTTTAATTTCCACTTGGAAAATATGCTACATCTTAAGCTATTGTAGTAAATTTTCTTTGAATCATATCACTCCCATTTATAGATGCATCATCTGAAGCTGTAAAATGCCAGGAGGTACTCTATTGTCACATCATTAATTAAACATAAATATTCTGAAGTTGAGCATCACTAACCAAGATTTTAGTTGAAGAAAGTTGTGCAACATAAACATTCGGTTCATAATTAAATAAGGCATAAGTGTCTTACAATGCTGCCTCTTGCCAATAGCAGCTTAGGTTAAATGTAAGCTAAGCTCTCTGTGTTTCCACTGGATTCATGGCATTATGGTTAAATCAGAATTTACTTGTTTGCTTAGCCCATCTTCTAGAGTGAAGCTTGCCATCACTGAGAACCTGCAGTCTTTGCTTAGAGACAAAAATCTGAAAAAGTAGCTTGTTGAGGGTTTTCCCCTAGGTTTGTATTTGCTTATTTGGAAGTATGAGGTTTGATATTGGGTTTGCTGGAGCAGAGAGGGAAAGCAATGGAACAAAACTAAATCCCTGTATTTTGAAACTGGAGAAATTTAAAAACAGAGGTATGCTTTATGCACCACAGTAACACTTCTAGAAATACAGTGAGAGTCTTGCCACTCTTTAAAAAAGCTACACAAGCCACTATCAACTCTACATCCAAAGAGTTACATTTAATTTATGATTCCTGTAGATGAAGACAGAATTACAGTACATATTTAGCTGACAAAGATCAGTGGGTCAAAAGTTTCTCCTCTTCATACTGTTACCAACAAAACTGTACAAAAAAAAGTTTATATGAATATATGCTATTAAAAGCATGCTTTGGCTAGCACAACTGCAGATACTCAAGGGAGTGCTGGGGAAACTTGAATAAGTCTTGGCAGTGCTGTAGATTTGCCTGTGTAAAAACACTGCAAACTTGAAGGCATTTGCCATCATAACATACTGATATAACTATTCAGACCTAGTAGATATTTGTCCTAAAATGCAACTAAACGCAAGTGCAGCTTAGCAAGACAGGAAGATATCTCATAGCAGCCTTCCAGTATCTGAAGGGGGCCTATAGGGATGCTGGGTGGGGATTCTTCATTAGGGACTGTCATGACAGGACAAGGGGTAACGGGTTCAAACTTAAACAGGAGTAGATTGAAT